>ML769835.1:0-44545 GCA_009733575.1 Gymnopus androsaceus JB14
GAGGTACTTGCCAAGGCTAAGTGCGCTCTCAGCATCCGTCACCCTACTTGCGAGCAAGCTCTTGTCTACTTGGTACGTGACTTCCCAATTTTCCAGCAGAGTCTAGTGTGTGTGCTAAAATAGCAAACACCCTTCAGCACTATCCTGCCAGTCAAGAAGTTACTTCTCAGACTGATTATCAAGAATTGTACAAGACGCTGCTTGACTTGGTGGCCCCCGTCCATCAGCAGCAAAAGGTCAACTTGTTCGAGAAGTGCGCGAAGTACTACCGCACTATCACGGCTCCGAATGAGACCCCTGACCATGCTGGCAAGCAGAGAAAAGGGGTGAGTTTATTTACTCGTCCTTGTATCTCGTTGACCAGGTCTCAGTTTTCCAAAAAGGATGGTTCCTCTCGGCGATCTATCCGAGAGGATGAAGAGGTGGTTGAAGTCCCGGCTCCTCCAAAAGTTGCCAGCACAAGTGCAACACCCGTATGTGATTATCACATTCTTCTTCTTCAAAGCTGATTTCTTTCGCTAGACCGGGCCTCGTGCCCATGTCGCGACAGCTCCTAATTCGCGTCACTTGCGTGTAAGTCAATTCCTCTATTTCTTCATTTCTCTTTTTTAATTCGTTTCGTAGGAATCTCCTTCGCCTTCTTCATCTCGCCCCAATGTATGCACACATGTATTTCCTCATCAGCTCGATTTGACTGAAGGGTTTTATTATGTTTCATTAGGGTACAGCTGGAGTCGAGGCTCGGAAGGGCAAACGTACTCGTCTTAACGACGATGCGTCCAACTTTCGTAGGCCCGAGACATCAGGTAAGAACATTTTTCATTCTTTTATCGAGGCAATTGTCCAGACCGGGAATGCTCCTTGCGATCGAGGACGTTGCTCCTCGGACGATTGGTCCTTGGGATCCTATTCCTTGGGATTGTGAAATTCCCGAGACCATAGGATACTTCGCTGGTGGGGGAGCCGAGGTCCCATACGAAGTTATTGCTTACGAGCAACTTTTCGTGTTTTACGGCTACCGAGGCTCCTTTACCCAGTTTCTTGCCTTTACCGGAAATTTTTCCTTCACCGTCCAGTGGCTTTCGAAGTGGTACATCTCATCCCTCGATCGTGCCTCGCACAATCGCTTCTTGGATCGAGAACTTCCCTTCTCTCCGATTCCTGCCATCGACTTATCTTATCCTTCGGATTGGATTCCTTCACATGAATTCTGTCCCTTCTGTGACGAAGCATTCTGTGCAGTGTCTTTGGTACAGGACTAGCAACTTTCACGAAGTCACGGACCAATTTCTTTCTTATGGTGACCTTTGCGATGCCGGGTATACAGACTTTCCATTTCCACAACGCCTTCAACGAATTCAGGAACTTCGTGCTAGTCCCGAGAATAATTTTCCTCGGTCTGACCGTTGTAACTGTCGTTCTGGTGAGTCGATGGAGTCTTTCCTCGACTACTCTTGGGTTCGCAATGAGCTGGTCGGTTTATCCATGCCAACCTACTGCTCAAACCCTAGAGTTGGTCCCCGCAACTTATTCCTTCTCGGGAGTCCCTTGGCATGTTCACGGCAAGGTGTACAAGTACACCTCGGAATCCCTTGAACAAGTCCGTGCCGCTATGAGAACAATCCTTTGGTCAAACTCGCTTGTGGCTTTCCTAAGGTAACTCTACCTTTTCTAATTTTTGTTCGAGGCTCACCAGTACCCTTTCTTTCATAGGTCCCTGTTGTTCCTCGATACTCGCAGGTCCTCGACTGGAGTGGGAGGTGATTATTGCCAGACCCAGGCATTCCACAGGAGGAGCGCGTTCTTCGAACTTGGGATTCTCATACCGCGTATCATTATTTCTGGGATCGTATCTTCCAAGGCGACTTTCCATCTCGGGACCAACTGGTGTTCAGTCTTTCCTGAAACTCTAGTCCCAAACAGCTTGTCAATTTTCCGCCTCAGGAAGCTTTTGCTCACCCTGCGCAGTTTTGTCCCTGCCGTCGTGACTGGTCGGTGTAATCACACCATCAAAACCATATGATGTGCTTGACAACTTAGAGCGGAAGAAGTCCGCTGTGGCTAGAAACGGCACTGGTCATGGTAAAACCATCGAGGAACTAAATCCTTGATTGGCCGAGTCCAAGTGAACAGTTTCACCATGACAAGGTCACTGGCAGGAACCACGGTATTTTGCCCCGTAAAAGGCTTAGCAAAATATATTATCGTTGTTCATCAGTCTATCAACAATCCATTGTCCCGATCATGTTGAGGTCTTTTATGACCCTGCGACTTGGAAGTACTACAATTCCCGTAGTTCATATCCCTTCGCGAGCCCTGCTTCACTGGCAGGAACCCGGTATTTTACCCCTGTAAAAGGCTTAGCAAAATATGTTATTTTTCCAGCTATTTTTCAGCTAATTTCCCCTAAGTTAAATGTCATATATTTCTGCCGAAAAATGATCCGTCAAAGAATTTATTTATCGATGGATTCCCCTACCATAAAATGTATTGAGAATTATCAGCTTTTGCCGAAGCAAAAGCCTTTATTTTGTGCGAGATTAATAACCTATATCACGGCTCATTTCCCTGCCAAAAATGAATAACTTTTGCTGAATCTATTTCGGAAGCAACATATGTCATTTTTCCTTTGTGAAAGATTTCCTTTTTCGGTTCCTTTCGCCGCCATCAAATGTTATATTTTACGGTTGCGAAAAGAAACGGGCAGTCATTGCCCTATGCTTGGGCAATGGATGGGCAATGGATGGGCAATGGATGGACATTCACTGGCCATTCACCAGCCACTAACCTTATACCACCTGATCCTCAGGCAAGCACCATTTCGCCTTGCGCGGGATCATGACATCATGATGCACAGCATCTCTACTAACTCTTCCTATACTTCGACAGCCAACAGCGCTCTGCCTCTGGGTTTAATCCCGGTGCGGTTGGAGACCTGTCCAGCGCTCTGTGCTTAGTCCTTGAGCTGCAACAACTCTTGCAACGATCTGCCTCTAGGTTTAATCTTGGAGCGCAGAAACAGCCAACTCTGGAAGGAGTCAGCAGTTGATACAGCGCTCTGGACTTGATCATGGAACACAGATAGCTCTCAGACAACGGGGACTGCGCGCGCCGCCCGGGCTGAGCGATTCTTTGGAGTGGTGGATAGGTGGGTAGCACCTAGTTGGAAACTATGGTGCGCATCTTGTTAATTTATCCTTTTTTTCTCTCATTATTTTGAACAGGTACTTTGAGATGGGTCCAGTCTGGGCATACTGGCATATCCAATGGAGCATTTCTGTGGATGGCTTCAGCCATGCATCGAAATCCGCCGACATCCATTCGCTGCTATTCTAACTCTTATATGGTCTCGAAGATGCTCTTTCGTTAAAACTTCCTCGAAATTCCACTGCCAAGGGTGCCTTTGAACATGCTGACGTCCGGCTGCTTTTCATTCGCAAATATGCTCCTCACGAGGGTGATGAAAATCTCGAGACAAAATACAAATAGATCTTTTTCTGTTCTTTTACGTGCGTGTTTTTGTCTTTTGTGTTTCGTTCTTAAGCTAATTGTCCAGATAGCCCTATCATCTCCAAAAGAGTCTTTGCCGTTGACCCGTTCTGACTCCCACTGTCCTCGAAACTCGATCCTTCTTCCCTCAAATCTCCCACCTACCTTCCGTGGACGGACATTTTGGTTTGCTTATGATCTTGTAGGCATCTGTCGTTCAACTTCCGACACCGCAAGCGTAAATGGTGATAATTTATTGTCAGCACAAGAGTTGTTCAGGTTGGTCATGCTATCCATCATTTATCGTCGAAATCTCATCTTTCATCTACTCCCAAATAGCTCTCTGCCCACCTCGAAATGCACGGATCTCTCCCACCTCCGATCTCTACCATACCCAATTCCCCCACCGCTACTCAACAGCTCAAATGATCCCATGCAGTCAATTTTAGTGGAGGGAGAGAAGACAAGTGGAAGGAAGCTGCACTGAGCGTGAGGTGCCCGGTTAGAGTATGGCCAGGGAATACAGTGTGTAAGCCAGTGGATGTTTTGATGTTTGATTTGGGACTTCATTTGCTTTGCTTTGCATACATACACACTACTATTTGCCTATAGAGGGACTGCATTCTTTATGTACAGATATTCTGTAATGTAAGCGCGCACTTGTTTTTCCTGAATCCGAATTGCCCGTTCAATGTACAACCACTACCATCGACACCTTCTTTCATGCAAGTAGCTCTTCTTCTGAAATGGGAAATAGGCTGGATAGAGTTTGATAGAGGAGAAGAACAATCGATTGAAAAGGAGAAATGCAACGGGCGTTAGCGTTATAATGGAATGTATGAATAATTGCCTGACTACTTTTTCTCCTTGTATAATATAAGGCCCTCAATCATCTTTGTCATATCGTTTATGGCTAATAACCAATCCTGCACCCCTTCCCTCCGCGGAGTATCTTTTTCCATCCGCACTAAGCACTCACCCCACCACCTGAGGCATGCCAAAAAACTCAACCACCCATTTGCTCCACAATGATCCAATGACTTCCACTGGTCTCCAAACTTATCCACAGGTAGGTGCCGTTGAATAGGTCCCATCTCACACCATTGGGGCTGTAAAGAGGTCCACCAAATCCAAACCGTTGCTCCGAATTCAGCAACATTTTCTGGTGCGATAACAATAGGCTTGGACCTTTGCCCATATCTTCCAGAAACAATCCAAGCTGTAAGCTCAGAGGGGTGGAGTGATTTTCCTGCTAAACCGGTAACCTTGGTTTGCCATTTGTTAATTCTTTCGAGCTCAATCCAGCGCGCAACCAAATTGCGTATGAGCCTCCAAGGTTGATATTCACAAATTCAAACACATCTTCAAACCAGGTGCCCCGTTCAGCATCTTGAGGGAAAGTGAGAGGATACAATGTACGTCCAGGAATGAGTGGGAGCTGCGAGTTGAAAGGTAGAGGGTTAGTTGCATGACATAACCTATGCCAAATACCGACCTGTTCTCAATGAGAACCTCATTAGGAGATGCAGAAAGGTTATCGTTCAGCGCTGGCATCTACTCACCCCCCCCCACCCCAATAAATAAAATAAATGAAGACATGATTGCTGAGGCAAAAAAACAAACCTACTGGCGCTAGCACGCATCGTTAGCTTCCTTGGTTTCACATTCAGCAGAGTCCTATGAAATAGGCTTAGACTGTTCACTCCGGTAGGTCTTTACTCACCAACTCGTCAGGGAGGTCTTGATATCAGTGCATGCGGAGAGTTCAGGTTTGCACTTCCAAAAGAGGCTCAGAGCGGAGACAAAATGGATTAGCAGAAACGCCTACCAACTTGACCTCTCGTCGTCTGATAATTCTCCACTCACCAAACCCTCCACTTTGGCGTCCACGCTTGCAGAAAGAGCCCTGTCTCATCCTGGCTGCAAGCGGAGAGCTCAGGTTTGTGCTTCTGAAAGATGCTTAGCGGAGACAACATGAGATCAGCAGAAAAGCCTACCTGCTCAACTTCATGCAGTGAAGTTCTTTCCTCAGTTTCAAGCGTCATGGAATGCTAGAAGATCAAACAATGTTTGGCAACTCATTGCTCTGGTAATTATAATTCTTCACTTACCAAACCCTCCGCTTCGGCGTCCGCGCTTGCAACAGAGCCCGTCTCAGCCTGGCTGCAAGAGGCATGCGTTGCTCTCAGCTTAACGAGTTCATCCTCGAGGAAAGCTACTTTCCCTTCCAGTGCTGCGATCTTCTGTTTGTACAAATTCTGAAGCCCTAATTAGAAAACGGGTTTATGGGAATCAATTGGCTTGAAATGCGAACCTTGGATTTGATCAACTCTTGACCGAGCAAGATGCTTATATCGGTAGTGGTGTCTACGTCCTCATGAGCGGTATTCTTATCAGGCTCATATTCTGTAAAGCTAATAGATCGTGGGACCCCCAACTTTTGCTGAAGCTCTATAAGCTGAAGGTTTGCTTTGCGAAGTAGTCGGTAAGCAGAGTCGCATTTGTTATGGGATTCAACTATAGCTTTAGGTACCCAGTCCTGGCTCAAAGTTAGCACTGGAATAGCAAGGACCCCAATCTTTGGAGAAGAGTGCACCATGACTTCCTCGATCGATTGGTCAAGGTCCGTTTGCTTTTTGAGCAAATCCTTCTCTGCCTTCTTCATGGCTTCATGTCGAATCTTGTCCTGCTTCTGAAGAACCTCAATCTCTTTCTCCAAATCAGCAATAATCCTCTGAGAGTCTTCAGAATGCCGAGATACAACATGTACTTTCTAGCGCGCATGGGTGATAAGAAGGTCGGCTAGCCATTGAATAAAAGCAGGAACTTACCCTGTAACTCTCCTCCTCTCTAGGATCCGTGGAATTTGAGCCTGAGTGGCTTTGTTTCATGCTGAGGTGCGCTGGGAATAATATCAACCTGCTTCGGCTTTAAATATCACATTGTAACAAAGAAGAAAGGGATCATTGTCACCAGAGTAGACATCAACCGGAATTGCTTTGAGGCACCTAGAACCAAGCCCATATTAATCTCAGACCCATCCATTAAGTGAAGCGCAGTTAAGTGAATTGTAAGACCTGGTTTTCCATTGCAAGTAGCTCTCCCAACTCCATTGAAGCGGTAGCCGGGCGCTGAGAATTAGCGCTCACATGTACAGCGCACCGTGCGCTGTACATGCTTGAACACCAGCTCTCGAGAGGGACCATACTCTTTGAGAATTGTCCACGATATATTTTAATCCCCGTTTCGTATTGTATAAAGCTTTAGCTCTGATCCTCCTAAAGCTGCAACGTGAGTACATACTTCGCTACTCATGGAGATTCTCGGACGTATAGTACTCTTTAGGATAGCTGTATTGTATGCCTTTCCTCTCTTGCGGCCACGCTTATAAATGTGTACCTAAATTATATAGCATGGTGCTTTAATCTCACTTCACGATCCACTATTTTGCTTTGATTAAGTCAGTTCAGCAAGCTTAACAAGGTAGACGGAGCCTTTTCGCAGGCAGTAAGAATTGGATACAAGGTACCAATGTGGAGCAGTGCTAGTTTTATACACGAATGTGCTAATAGGCCGCTCCACCTCGAGGCCTGCGTTTGAGCTACCTTTCCAATCTTTTGCTGCCAGGTTCAGGTTGTTTTAGCATGTAAACTCGCCGTTATGCCTTTTTGAACGGGAAATAGCAAGAACACTTGACTTTGCCATAACCTACACGGTTTGAAGGGTGACAAAGGTACAGAAACAAGAATTGGAGCACATGAGGACCATTAAAATCGTATTTGGTTATTGTTAAGCAGTATTCTGCAGAATGCCTTTCAGATTACTGGCAGCGACATGGTACATTGTAGATCGTGTAAGAAAATACTCATCACGAAGGGGTTGCGAGGTCCAGTTTCAACCATAGCAGCGTATTGTACAATACTGACAGAGTCTATAAGCGCTTGGAAAGCAAAGGAAGAGTTACTTGAAGAAAGAGAGGATTTGAAACCCTACGGAGCGATCATTTTGTCCATGTAGAATCTGTACAGTATAAGGAAAAAATAAACTCCAGTCTCTGATTGAAAGGCAAGTTCGAGATTAACCTCAGAGGCAGATCGTTGCATCGCAGATGAGCAGAGCGCTGTCAAAAGCTAGGAAATAATTAAAGTTATCTGAGATCTATCTGAGCGCCGGGATTAAACCCAGAGGCAGATCGTAAAAGAGTGAGCGATGGTCACAGTCACATCTGCGCTCCAGGATTAAACCCAGAGGCGTCGCATAGCTCCATGAATAATCCCAGAGTGTTGTCGAAAGCTAGGAAAGAATTAAAGTCGAATTAGAGAAAGTATTGTTAGCTATCTGCACGCGGGGATTAAACCCAGAGGCTGAAGCTAGGCGATGGTCGAAGTGTCCGTTGTATGAGAGTCATCTGAATTCCAGGATTAAACCTAGAGACCAATCATTGCATCGCACTATTGAAGGCTAGGAAAGAGTTAATGCCGAGTTAGAGTAGAGTAAATAAATGTTGAACCCAGGCAATGGTCATTCCTGAGAGCTATCTGCGTGCCAGGATTAAACCCAGAGGCGGATCCTTGCGCTGTGCTGTACGAATGTCAAAACATCACTAGATGCTGCTACCCTTAAGCAAAATATCCTAATAACTGTCGTGAGCCGTTTTGCAAAAGATCACAATGAAATTATAACACTGCAAAAATCAATATTCTGGCTGCCCAGCCGTGACTTTGGCACTTCAGCAAAATAGTGCTCTCCGTTTTTCCCTATACCCAGTGCTTATTCTGGCTTTTTGCCAAATATTTACTATAAACAGATTGAATCATAATACCAAATATTCGTTGAATAGCGGAAAAAAGCAGTAATACCAAATATTCGTTAAAATACCAGAAAAAAGCAGTAATACCAAACATTGGTTAAAATATCGGAAGAAGCATTAATACCAAATATTTGTTAAAATACCGCAAGAAGCAGTATTACCAAATATTCATTGAAATATACCGGAAGAAGATCTTTTCCCAAATATTTGCTGTAAATGTAGGCATATCCAAATTGTAGCACTAGGGTGGTTAGCGAGACTATATACAAATGTAAGCGATGATTAACAAAAGATTACGATGCGTGCAGTGATAGGGTAAAGAGACAAAATATTTTGCAAATCAAACCGATAACCTTCAGTTGTTCTTGGATTTCTTCCTTTGAGGCTCCCCTGCTTCCTTGACAAGACACCCTAGGACCCACTGAGCATCTGTGAAGAGCATCTGCCATCCCACATCACTTCTCACGGATTTGTCAGCCAAATACCACCAGTGCATGCAGGCGAGAATACTGAGTAGGCCGTTATGCCCGGAAGCATTCAAGGATCCCCAATCCCCCTCCCCTTCCTGTTGATACACCTTACACCAGGATGGGTTGAGAGCTTTCCACCACCTCATCAGATTGAGTCCATGCATATCAGTGTCAATCTCAACAGGTTTGTTGGACTGTCCGTTCTGAATCCAGGTTGCTACAGCCTTGGGACAATCCTTGCTGGTGGGGAGCCCTTTGCCTTTGCCCACATCTAAGAACCCTGCTGTCTCTTCAAGTTCAAACCACATATCCACCAGTTGAGCCCAGCCAGGCACATCTTCCATCCCGTTCAAAAGATACTCTTTCATCTCCTCGTACCAGGCTTTCCCAGTGGACTTGGGTCTACCTTTACGGTTGTTGGAGGCAGAGGAAGACACAGGCTTTGTTGAAGAGGAGGAGGTAGCAGAGGTCTTCACAGAGGATGAGGGACTGATAGGGGAAGAGGCTTTTGCATCAGAATTAGGATTAAGCTCGGAAGGAATGAAGGCTGTAGGTTGGCCAGTCTTAGCCTTAGGCTTAGGACGGGGCCTCTTAGATGGATCGCGGTTGGGACCTCCTTCATCAGTGGTTTTAGGTGCAGGATCTTGGACGAGCTGGGGAATGACAGAGGATGAAAGGTTGACGGAGGACAAAGGGTCGACGGAGGAAGAAAGGTTGATGGAGGACAAAGGGCCAACGGAGGACAAAGGGCCGATGGAGGACAAAGGGTTGCCAGCATCAATGATGGGAGAGGGATCAATAGTGTTGACAGGAGTGGGAGTCGTGTCAACATCTTTGGCCCCAGAGTTGTCGGCTGGTTGGACCATTTCCTCCGGGCCTTTGTCAATGGAGGACAAAAGATCAACGGACAAAAGGGCGATGGAGGACAAAAGGTTGACGGAGGACAAAGGGTTGACGGAGGACAAAGGGTTGCCAGCGTCAATGATGGGAGAGGGATCAATGGTGTTGACAGGAGTGGGAGTCTTGTCAACATCTGTGGCCCCAGAGCTGTCAGCTGGTTGGACCATTTCCTCCTGGCCTTTGTCGACAGAGGACAAAAGATCAACGGACGGAAGGGCGACGGAGGACAAAGGGTTGACAGAGGACAAAGGGTCGACAGCATCAATGATGGGAGAGGGGTCAATGGTGTTGACAGGAGTGGGAGTCGTGTTAACATCTGTGGCCCCAGAGTTGTTGGCTGGTTGGACCATTTCCTCCGGGTCTTTATCAACAATTGTCTCACCCTCCAGACGCTTTGCCTTTCCACCATCCTTCTCTGCACCCTTCTCTGCACCCTTCTCCACGTCATTCTTCATGTTGTCACCTGTAGCCTTCTCTGTTCCACTATCTGCCATAACGTTCATCAAAGCAAAGGTGGGGCCATCGGACATGAAAAGTTCATCCCTAAGCTTCTGTGCCTCAGAAGCACTCAGCCTGGCTAGCTTCACCTTCATGCCAGCACTTAATTCGCGAGTTTCAGGATCAGGAAGGTCATCAGGGGTCTTTTCGCGATTGTTACGAGTGGAACAACGAGCGGAACAGCGAGTGGAGCGTTGAGGGGGTGCTTTGCTATGGAAAGAAGGCTCACGATCAGGGGTTTAGTCGGGGTCTTTGGCGCTCTCCTCAGCACTCTCCTCGCTATCCTCTTTAGCTTTCCTGCCTCTCTTCTTCTTCCATGTCTGCCTGTCATCTCCATTGGGCGAATGCGCTCTCTTTTTCCCCTTTCCAGTCACCTGTTTCCCCTTCCCCTTCCCTTTTTCCTCCCTCGCCTTCCCCTTGGTCTTCTCCTGCTGTTCATTCCTTTTATTGGCTTCTTGACCTTTGTCGTGATCGCTGTTGTTGACCGTGGAACGATTTTTCAAGATCTCCTCCAGGACATCCGGGTCAGTTGTAACAGAAGGTCCCGAGAGCTTTTCACCTTTTACCAAATATTAGTTAAAAGGTCTTGTTACATAATAAACAACTGGGAACTCACCGTGCTCAAGCTCATACATATCGGCGCAATAGTTCACAAATGCACCAATGTGGTTATTGTGGAAGGAGTTGGGATTCCAGACATGAAATTTGTGCTGAGTGTTCTGAGAAATAACACTTAAACCGGTTCTCGTAAGAAAATGCCAAAAATTGAGCCAAAAGAGAAATGTACTTGTTCATATAAAGCTTAGGCTCCCCTCCCTCCGCTTCCAGTTCATCAAGGCAAACAAGAGTAATAGAGATGACTCCCTGGTACATCTTTGCAAGGGCATCTGCGAAAGGCGCGGCAACAGTGGCTAGATTTTTCCTACACCTGTCAATGCCAATTAGACAGAAATCAAGATACATAAAGAATGAAATAACGTACTGATTGAGTAGCTCTGAATCATAAAGTTCTTCGCCTCTGAGAGCCTTCTCATAGTTCTCCTTCTTCTCAGCGAAGTGTTTATCCAACTGTTCCCTCAATTCCGCCTTTCCATCATCAGAGAGCTGAGCAAACATCTCTTTTGCCACTTGGACACAATGTGTGAGCGCTCAATTGTCATCCTCCTCATCCCCATCATCACTATTCTCATCTCCCTCGACTATATCCTGTTCTTCTCCTCCCTTTTTCCCTACAGCAACTGCGGCAGTGGTACCAGAGCCGGAACTGGACTCTCCAGAGCTACTGGCGACTGATTTAGAAGAGGAAGAGGAGGTAAGCACAAAGTGCCTGCGATATTTGTCCTCTACAGCTTGCTTGTGATCATTGTGTTGCATGAAAAATTTGTAGTCTGCAGGTTTGCGAGGTGGGCCTTTCACAGTGTTCAGACGCGAGAGATAGCGGTCGAATGGATTTTTCTCCGATGACTTGAGCTTGGTCGTGCGTGTAGAAAACCAGTGTTTAATTACCTGAAACACCAAAGTCAAATGAAGTCATAATTCGATACCCGTTGAACTACCACTTACCGCTTTCGGCGCGTGCCTGGCAAACAACACATTCTCATCCGAATGTTCACTAATATCCGAAGATTCACCAGCACCTTTTGAATCGGTGGCAGCTGCGTCCAAGACAGTAAGCGAATCTGCAGTGGGAGCAGGAGCACCTTCTGCAACCGATTCAGAGGTGCTAGGCTCAGCTCCAGCGGTGAGACCTTCGGCAGGAGCACTAGAAGCACTGGGAATCTCTGGTACCAATTTTTCAGATGCAGTCTCCTTAGCAGGACTGTCATCGTCGCCTTCAGCGTCGTCGTCTTCGTCTTGGAGGTCGCTACCAGGTAGAGGAGGGAACGCGGCTTTCCATGCCTCGAAAAAAACCTTCCAAAAGTCCCTTTTCTTCCCAGCTGCATTGTCGTATGCCGGGAGCCAAGATTCGAGGAACGACAGAGGTGCACCATGGAAATTGCCCTTGTTACCCCGTTTCGCAGGTTGGCCGTTTGGTTGCGCAGATGATTTCGAAGTAGAAGAACGAGATTTACTAGATTTATTTCTCGAAGATTTATTTTTGGTTTTTTGGGCTTTATTTTCTGAAGTGGCGCGAACCATGGGGACTTGGTTTTGGAAAAGATTAGTCAACCGAAGAATTTGCCGAAGAGTGCTCGCGTGAGGTCACCATCATGTGATGAGACAACGCCAGTCTGTTTGTTGAATAGCTTGCAACTTCAACTCAAACTTTTACCTACCTTTATCGCTATATCAAATGGGTATGTTTACTTTTTTCATTTTTTCTATTTTCAGCTATAATCTCCCATCTGAGCGGTGGTCTTGTCCTCGAGGGCCCGATCTTGGATCTGGATAGCGACATAGACCGCCGTCAAGACGCCTTTACAATACATGTTTTGTTTTTTTGACTCTGCCAATGTTATTTTTAACCCCACTTTCCATAGGTCTACGTAATAACAAAGAATTTCGAGCCTATGACCTCAAGCCTGGCCATCCGATTCGTGGACCTAACAAATACGACCTCGATGTGGCTCTTAATGCCTTGGCAACCGATGACAATGGAAATGAAGATGGCCACGACATCGATTCAGAGAGTGAATGCTCCGAACTCTCTGATCTTACAGACTTGGACGACAACGACGAACCCTTTATCTGCACCAGTCCTCCCTCATCTTCTCCCTGGAAATCATGCCTCTCCTCCTTTTTTGCTCCCATCTTCCGCCCATTCCAAACGCCTCCTGGAGTTGAAGAGTCTGATACCGAGGCTGAAGACATCCCTCTCTGTGATTCCTCTGAACATCCCGAGAAGGGTAAGAAGGCGAGGCGGAAGTGGAAGAAGATGAGGAATAACGAAAAACGTCGTCAGCGCCGTCGACTTGAGCAGGAAGCTTTGGGAACGCGACTGAAGAGTATTGCGCGTTGTCGAGCTGCAGAATCGCACAAGTTGGATGCCAGGGAGACTTTCATAAGCGAGGACTTGCCCGTGAACTCCGGAGGATGGTCTGGTCTACACCAACAATTTGAGAAGATTAATCCTGGCATTGCTGAACTTCTTGGGGATGAATACAATATGCAGCTGGTTAGTTGGAATGGAAAGTGAGTATGATTTATTATTTTTTCTAACCTCTGCTCAACGTTTATCTCCAGGGATAGCTACGCCATCGTCAATCGCGAAGGACGAGTCATCGCAGTTCTGGCAGGTATGCCTCGCAATGGGAAGTGGGATAGCTTCATGAAGGAGCTTGAGGAGGCGATTGGGAAAGCCCGGGAGAACATGAGCTTCAGCAAGAAGCAGAAGGAACAAGTTCAAGGTGATTTTCCAGCCATAGCAGCTAGCAATCACATCAGCTTGGGGAATAACCCAAGGTCTGATGTGATCAACAAGGGCAATTGCTCAAGCACTCAGATATAGGCTAAATCCCTTAATTTAATATCTTGGGCAGTTCCCCAATGGTCCACATTGTTAATTACAATGGGCCTAATCTACTGGTCATAGATATAGATTAAAGTAATCTATTCCCAATTGGGACAATCTCAGTTGAACCGCCGACGCTGAGATCACCAGACCTGGCCACCCATCCGGGAGGCCTGGTCCTAGTAAAAACATTGTTTAAGGTTCAGACAAAGGATCGAACATGAGACCACTAGTAATTGAGCTTACTTTAGCGCCAAATTAGACCAGTCAGACCACTTCACCAAGACATTAGATATTGTATAGTAAACTGACTGGCACATATGCCCAAGATTCGTGTGTCCAAAATAATCTATATTGTTAGATAATACGATTTAATATAATATAATATATATAAGATTATTACACCGGGCTCCTTCATCTTCCTTCTGCGCTCTCAAAATCGCGGAGTGCTTTTGCTATTCATTCAGCTTCTCGACTGCCGCCGACAACCAATCTACTGGCTCGGTCCAATTTTTTGAGGGAATTCCATGCAGGAATCGGAGAATGAAAGTCAGAAAATGTTTCACGAGAAAGACGATTAAACTCACATTTGAGATTTCCCGGTAGGAAGGAATGGCAATCTTACAAGGGACAAGCTCGATCATAACGAGAGAGTGGACGAGGAAAACATCGGCAGTTCCTTCCGAAGGGAATACCACCCTAGTGGCACCATAAACAATGGCCTCATCGTGATACCCTAGGAAGGCTGAGGTTGAGAAACTGTTGACCTTGGGAGTACAAGGACGAGGACTATCTTTGGTTGGTGAAAAAGAAAGAAAGAAACATTAACACGGAAACATACCTCGTCGATGTCATCCTTCATGATACTTGCATCCTTGAGAACCTGCTCCACATGCGTCATAGTCTTCTTGAAGAGGCCCACGTTAAGCTCCCCGAACTTGGCATGGGTGAGAATCTCCGAAGGCAATTCACCAGCCAGACGTTTGTCGTCGGGGAAAGATACGCATACCCATGACAATGTTTTTGACTCTACCTCCACGTTGCACTGAAGGAGTATCATGAGCGTCTGTAAAGTTTCGAAAACTTGACACGCACCAATATGTTACTTTATGCCTGGGTGTGCGCGGGTGTAAATAAAATGTGAGTGACCTTGGATCGAGCAGACGGAATCGATTAAGAAGCTACACAACGAAATGAGTCATCAACAGCTCAAATACATACCGTAGCCATGAGCTCTCCCTGCGAGCTCTTCGTAACCGTATCGCCTCTAGCCCTCTTATTAGATCAAGTGCCGGAGGAGGTTGTGTTCGATCTTGAGTTCGGGTGGTATTCCGCTCGAGCACTATAGGCATAGACGTAAAAGCAGGACTAGTCGGGCTACTTGGAGCGGAAGCAGAATGAGTCATATGACTAGGGGGTAGTGTGTCTAAACGGTCCACCAAGGACTAATGAGGCGAAGAAGGGTTCAGAGTTCGTTTGGATGTGGGGGTTGTGTCTTGTTGGATTTGGCGAGAGGGATATTGAGGCGAAGCTGTGAACAATGGAACGAGATTGTTAGTACACTTGGTACAGGATAGATAGAGTAGATTTGAGCTCACGGATCAGTGGGTGGCGAGAACGTGTGGAAGAGGATAATAGTGAGGGTATTATGAATTTGGATCCGAATTTCTGTGTGCTTTTACTGAGATTCCGCTCGTTGATAGTGGCTAATCCTGGGGCGGCGTACGATTAGTCCAGGCATCATGTTCCGCGCTAGACAGTAAACTACGTACCTTTGCCTCTGTTTCGGTCGCACTTTTATAATAGTTTTGTTCCACTCAATGTCCTTCCTTCCTTCTCAATTCCTTCTTTAGACCGCAAATCCACAGATCTATCACTGACCGCAAGGTGCAAAACCACCGGAAGGGGATTGAATGGCCAAATCCTCTTTCTGTTGTGTTCGTATTCACGTCAAGGGGAAAGAGAGGAGGAGAGGAGAAATCCTCGTAAAGCCGTATGACCATAAGCTTGAGGCTTGAGATGCCGAGCTCGTGCGCATGCGCAAATGTAGAGTGGATATGCGAATGTGGAATGTAGAGCGCGATGATGAGGAAAGACCAGACCAGCTAGCAAGAACTAACCGCAGAAAATCGACTGACCGACTGACAACCGAAAATCAGACAGAGACCGGACGCATCGAGTTTATTGGAGCCCACTTGAATTCTCCATTGACGTCAATTTCAAAAGTAACCTCGATTTGAGGAACACCACGAGGAGCAGGAGGGATAGTGGAGAGCTCAAATTTGCCGAGGTTACTGGTTGTATGGGTCGGGAGACTTTTAAGGCTTTGCCTACTGTACGATGATAACAAGGAAGCGGAATAGGAGGCGAGGCCGAGGAGAAGCAGAGGAGTTTGACAAAAAGTCAGCATGTTCATCATCATCAATGACAGAGTCAGAGCAGACTTGTACTCAGATATAGAATCCATAAGGGTTATGGACGGTAATTCAGCATGTTGAACGTTGAGGGCAAAGTTGAACGCCAACGAATCACGTTCGGAAACGCGGTCTGTGGGCGCTTAACAAGTGTTTCTTTTGAGCTCATCGTTCAAAACAACAGTCTCGAGCAGTAAGATGATACCGGATACCATCCGGACGCATCGGAATCGATTTGGTACATATATCTAGTCATTGAGATAACAGAATTTTATTCAATTACCTAAATACCCTTGATATTAGTTGGTACGGGTGCCCTCGACACGTTTGAATATCACCATGGTTTGCTTATCTGCTCAATTAACAGCGCTCTGGAGCCATTATACACTCCATTTTAGTGTGTGCCAGTAGTAATACACTGGAAGTACATTATATGGTGAAATCTCATTCAGTGTGTGCACTGGTATAATCCTCAACATTGTTTAACGTGCCTTCTATGTACTAACTTTACTTGAAAGTAAGTGAAACCGTGTCGAGTTTGCTTGACTGATCCGGATAGCTCAAATTTCACTCATTATGGGTATATAGTGCCCGATAACCCATTCCAAAATGTTGAGGGCAATATCTTAGTTTTTACATCGTCGAGCTCACTGTTATGCACAGTGAACTGACATATTCGTGCAATCTAATCATACTGTGGGGAATTTTGCTTGAATATTTACGCCACGCAAAAACTAGGATATATCACTAAGAACAATATCCGGTGGGTCCGAGAGCTACCCTACATCATCTTCATACTCGGTGAGCCGTGCTAAATGATGATCATGGACAAAGCGCCCGTCGTCCAACGCGTTCTCACGCTACCTTCTTGCTTTCGTTCAGCAACGACTGCCATCCTCTACTGCTCTCTGGATCTCAAGCCTTCATAAAATAGTATCAAGGCAATTTATTTATCATTATTCTAGGTTTTCACACTGTTTCCGAATCTCTTATATCCCCACATGACTTTTCCACACTCCATGTTTGCTTCCCGGAGTACGAGAGCAAGTACAGAGGTTGTTCTGGTGAGTCATTGTCAATTAGAGAGTCTTTATAGACCTCTTTTAGATGTTTACTTGCGCTTTTTATTTGTTCAGAAATGAACTCTCTCAAATTTGCATTCCTGACGAACCGAGCCGTATCCTACATGGTCATGAAACGTCTCAGACTCGCTTTCGATGACTGCCAACAAGCATTCACACTCTACTCATCAGCCCCAACACCCCAAACTCCTCTGACTTGCTCGTTCGCCAACTAGCTCTTGGCTCAGCAACCCCGCCTCCTCAACCCTACGAACTGTCCTCTCCCTCGAACCAGCCAACGGCCTAGCTCTCCAGCTAAAGATAAAAATATCCGAACCGGAAAACCACCTACGGACATTCGACGGTGCGAGGGGGATCAAAGATTGGGGACTTGCAAGCTTCGACGTTGGATAAGTGTTTGAAGAGTATCAAGGGAGAGGGGGGAGGATTTCCGACGCATTGGAAGGTTTGGGGGGTCGAGTTGAAGTTGGCGAAGGGGAGCAGCGATTGATAGAAATGTATCAACGATTTTTTTTCTTGGTTCAACTTAACTCATCATAGTGATTTAAAGGTGCACAAATCACGAATGATTTGCGACTTGTTATGGCAGGGACTCGGGAGCGACTTGACATGGGGTCTAGCTCGGCAGCAGAAGGATCGCAAGTTGGATTTTTTTGAACCGGCGCACAAGAACAAGGCGAGGTACATTTTAATCGATATTTTCCAAACTACGCTGCAGTCCGTGTTGAACAATGCTCAGTGTTCATCTTCCACGTCGACCTTTAGAGTGACAATGCATGCGACTTCGACCACTGTTGCGCCACGGGATACGACTACTCAGAGGCAGTACGTGCCTCAATATGTGCCATACGAGTATCGTCCTTATCAAGCTTCATTGGCTACGACTGCGACGGCGCCAGTAGCTGCAGCAGCACCAGTGCCATTTACAATGCCAACTCCCTCTACTTCGACAGCCATACCTGCACCTCCCCCAGCTTCACATAACGGGCGGCTTGTAGCAACCGGAGACTGGTCACGAGATTTAGTCCATCTAACCAAGACAGCTGAGCTCCAGTGAGTCTTTCCCCCCCCCCCCCCCCCTTTTATACCATCCTTTCAGGCCACTCACAACCGTACAGAAAACACACTCCTACAAAAGTATACACTACATACTTTTCGACGATCATTCTTACTGACTTTTGCATCTACAGATGCTCCAACCTCTGCACTCAAATCCTCTCACTCTCAGAAGGAGACTATGCTAGTGCCAAGGCCGACATGGATTGTCTTTGTGTAGAGCTATGCCATCCCCCACTCCCATCGCTTCAAAGTATGTCGGACGAAAAAGCTGCTGGGTTAGTCAACTTTCCTAAACCGTTTTCTGCCCCTCCCGTTGCTTGCACCTTTCGGTACCTTTTTCAAGTCTAATCTCACACACTATCTAGATATCTCAACGAACACTATCTAAATGGAAACTCCAACCCTACCTCTGGTCCCTCAGCTGCTGCAACTCCAGCTTCTACCCATCCAACCGCCCCAGTATCAACCCCAACAACGACAACGACAGCCATTATTCATCCTCCGGGCTTAGCTGTGAAAGTGGCAGAGGATTATATATTTTTACGATTATTTCTAATTATAATTATATATTATTACGGATTATTTCTGTTTATGACCCTTGAAGTAGGTGTGATACATTAACTACACTCCAGCATAAGCATAGTCAAATGGCTAACATGTTAACGCATCCTGTTTCTGTGCAAAGATCACAAGATTAATATCGGAAGTGCTGAGGGTTCTAATCCTCAAGCTGCCAATATTTTACTCGGGTTAAGCACCGTCCCGGGCCAGATCCGTAAGGAGTCCGGCCCATCCGTCTCATCACGGAGGATGGTGATTGATAATGATTTAATCGTAACGGTCCGGTTTATCAGTGTTGACAAATATGCCAGATGATCCCCTTGGGTATTTGCCCAAGGGATTGCAGCTGCCCTATATCTAGGCCTTGGGCAACTACCCTTGCTGATCACATCAGACCAAGGGCAATTCCCCAAGGCTGATGTGATCAGCTAGCAGCTACAGGTGGATTTTCCCTCCGTATCTGTCGGAAATTTGTTTGGCGGAGGTAGTAAGGTTAGCTCTCCTCAACTTGCACCAGACTTTCCTATACTAACTCATGTCTAGCATCCTGGCACCATGGCATTTTATGGCAAAGCAAACAGGCTCATTTTGATGACCCTGTCACAGATTTCCCTATTGTTGTCTTATCTATGCTATGTTATCTTGACATATTTTATTATCTTATCCAGTACAGCATCCTTACAACCAACATCATTACAATATCTTATCTGTGACATGCAGTGCTTGTCAACACTCAATAGAGTACCTTATATAGATATATATTAGGCACTGGGTGAACCAGGGTGAACCAGTGTAAACCCAGAGTGGGAACACTGTGTAACACTGGGTAACCCTGGGTAGCCCAGCATGTATATAAGTAGGATAGTCTGAGTCCCAAAGGCCCCAGACTCAATAACATCTTCATTGTTTTCATACAAGCACTTCTCTTTCTACACACTCAGCTTAACCTTTGTTGCCAACCTCCAAATCCATAGCAGGTGAGTAAGGGATTTGTGATAGAGCCTCATTGCAACTGCTGGTTTCCAAAGCCTTGTAGGCTTTGCGAATTGTATGTCTTATTGCCATTCAATTCATCTGTTTGCTAACGCTCGCTCTAAAGGCATCTTTGAGGCCTTCGCCGCCAACACTTTCGGCCTTTATCGAGACGACCTCAACGCCCTATTTACTGCTCATCCTAAACTCGTTCACTGGTTTGGTAAAAGTGTCTTTGCAGGTTGTTCTTTCAACATGGGACCTTATACAGTCACCTGGCCCCATACCGACAGTCATAATTTAGCCTTTGGTTGGTGTGCTATTACGGCACTGGGGTTGTTTAACCCTGACCGCGGAGGCCATCTTATTCTCTGGGATTTGGGCTTAATTATTAGGTTCCCTCCTGGGTTGACGATTCTGATACCATCGGCACTACTTACCCATTCAAATATTCCTATATCTGAAGGCGAGGTCCGCTACTCTATCATCCAATATTCTTCATCAGGTCTCTTTCGGTGGCTGTATAATGGACTGATGTCTGACAAGGAGTATGATGAGAAGGCATCTCCTGAGCAGAAGAGAAAGCGCAACGAGGATAGGAAAGCTCGGTGGGGAAATGGAATTAGGATGCTTTCCCTCTGGAATGATATCTGTAGACAACATACGCCTCAATAGTTAAACAGTAAAATACTCTGATTTTAGTCTTTGAATGCATTCTGAAAATGCACACTTAGTTAGCGCTTAAGCACTTCTCCTCAATGTACCACGGCTCGCTCACTGCTCTCACTTTAAAATTGGAATTATATTGCTACAAGTTCCAACCTGATTATTTCTTGAGTATAATGGGCTTAAATAGCTTCCTGAGAAAACGTAGAAGTCCCAGAGTCCTGGGATCACTTGTTATATGCATTCTACATCTGCAAAATTACACCTTGTTGCGACCTTATCATGCACAGATTGGAGAATCAGCTTAATCTGGTTGAGGAAGACACGGTTAGAAGACGGTTAGAACATACTTCTCTCTACATTGAGGCCCCCATTGTTGCCAAGTCATGTTTTTAAGTGGTGAAGTTGTGGAGATCGCAAGAAGTGTTCGGGATGTAAAGTAAGTATCTGTTTGGATGTAAAGTAGGTACTTTTCCTTGTACTTTTTATTTTTCATTCCAGGATATCTGGTACCAGTATCCAAGAAATGATTCCGAGAGTCATAGAGCCATCCAATAGCACAGACATAATGGAGCTCACTTCCTTTGGTAGCAACGGCTCATTTCGGAAGTGTTCGTGCCAGGTAGCTACTGATATATTTTGCTGCACTTACTATTTTTTTACAGTATTTGCATAAGCTCAAGTAATAACATGCTAGACATAATCCCAAAAGGTTGAGGTCAATCTAACTAGATAGTCATCTTAGAGCTCACTGTCTTTGGCCTCTTTCAGAAGCATTCCTGGACATCCGAGCGGCACGGAAGTCGTTCACACGGTTCATTTTTCTTCTCGTTCAATCACCATCAGCAATAACTGTTTCTCCTAGTTTCCTTTCTCCTCTCCTTTCTCATCTACAGCCTCTGCTTCATGGGATCTCTCAAATCAAAGGACCTTGACGACAATACCGATTCAGATTCATGGTGAGTTCTCACAACGTACAGCTGCTCCCATTTGAATTCCAAAGTAGGTTTACCAGCTCAGGCAAACTCGGAAACTCAGAAAGCAGCACAAAGGTGTTACAAAAGCAGCAATAGTGAGCATTTTCTTTTACTTAATCAGAACATTGTTTCTCTTAACACCGTTGTCAGCCAACCTTTATTTGCTTCAGACGAAGAAAACGACGAACTTCAGACACCACCTCAGAAACTTCCATTTGACTCATGCAAAGTAAACAATGAACAGCAGAAACCTTCGCAGAAATCTCCGTTAGTCAATGACAACACTAATAAACCGCCGTATGTCATTTCTGACTCCGAGGACTTTGAGGACTATGACAACCTCAATTCCCTGTCAATCTCTGCTGCTCATTTGAAATCCACTTGCTACCCTCATTTATTTCAATCATCCAAGCCTCCAGGCACAAAAAACAAGGTTTACATCAATGTTTATGGTGGAGGGATACCAGGATGCTATGAGGAGTGGTGCGCCTTTCTAATTTTTATCATTTAGTTTGAATTACTCTAATATTGTTTTTATTAGGATTGGAATGAACAGCGCTGTACTAGAATCCAAACTCATTCAGTATGCCAGCTACAGTGTTGCCTTGAAAGCGTGGCGCCAGCATTGCAGATCCGTACACAAACATCCCGCCAATTTCATTAATGGAACCTTGTACACTCCCCTCGCTACACTCATCACTTCTCCCAAGACTGCTACAGAGGACGCTGTTGTCGCTAATCCTCTCCTAGACCTGCCGGACAACCCCAAGCAGCGCTGCTGGGCAGTACATACCCCTGAGGGTACAGTGAATGAGTTAGTTACTGGGTGCGTAATCGCTTTCCTATAGCTCTCAAGATCTGAACATATCCTTTTTTAGGGCTTGGGCTGACAGACATTTCACATATGCGGCTCAGATCAAGCAAGATACTGTTATGCGGGAAGTTAAAAGCATGGCAGATGCCAAACGTTACTTCGAATCAGTCAGCAATGTAGGCCATGAGTTCTTGTTTCATTGGGCTGTTCATACCAAGAAATGCAATGAAATTGTTTCAGAGTCTGTTGTTCAATTTTCAGTCACGTCAACTCTTTACTAACCTAACAAAAAAGGGATCGTGCTGGGGAGCTGTTAGCAAAAGCGGCTAAATATGGACATGAGATCATTATGCGTGAGGTTGATAGCGTGGCAGAAGCTCAGTGTTGGCTGGATGGAATAGAGCAAGAGTTTGGTTCACCTGAGAAGTTGCCTGAGGAGTTGTAATCTTTCTTACATATCTTGTATAATATCTGTTCATTATCTTGTGGTTCGCTGTATATACATGAACATTTTGCAAAATGAAATTTATTAAGTTGACTTAGTGCTCATGGGCGCCAACTATTGTTGTTTCCGTTCTACTATGTCTAAATGCTCTAATTCTAGCAATCCTGCTAAACCCAAACGTTCTTGCACGCAAACAGATGAAAACCCTCTAGCTGGTTACACTTTATCCAACTTTGTTGGCTCATCACAACAACGCCCAGTAATTATTACCCAATCTTTGACTGCGGATCGGAGGTGCATTATTCAGAGCGAGATGGTTGCTGCACCTGTCTACCACCAACCTAGGCCACTGGTCTCTTCAGGTTCCTCTATTGAGGAGCAGACAAATCATATCGCAAACTTTCCATACGATGAGCCCCTAAGATACAATGAAGAACATGGTGCTGGACCTGAAAAGGTGAAGGCAATAAGGAAGGGTAAAGAGAAGTCGGTGCGTATTGAATCCCTTTCCAAAATCGTATCTAACTAGGGAGTCTTGTAGGATTATCCCCTATTGACCTGGATGGGGCAGCGTGATAATGTCCTTCACACCCTAATGATTGCTGAAGGCCGGTCTGCAACCAGTGGGATTTGTGCTTCCTGCGGAGTTGCTGCCTGCGTAGTCATGCCGAGAAACCCCTGGATACTGTCAAGGTATGATCCGCTTACTTTGCCTCCTGCAGAAAATTGACAAATATTTGGATTAGAGATGGAATGGTACATTTTTGAGGATGCTTCCTTGCAAGAGCTTGGACTACGCGTACAACTAGGTCACCCTGATGGTACCAATTGCCCTTTTCCGGAAACTGGTCCTACAGATTTCACAGTGATTCACGTCAACAAACTCCATCGCGTCACCATTGACTTTTGCGGCTGCCCTGTCTCTATGGGGAAGGAGTGTTGGGAGCAGCTAATGCTAAACAGATGGCTACCAGCAACCTTGGAAAGGCCCAAGACTGCTTGCACGTTTCGCGCACTAGAAATGTTTCATATGCTGTCTCATAGGGGGAAATTCACTGCATGACTATTACGTTAGCCTCAAGATGAGTACTGATAATATTGGTGGGAAGGAATTCACGGTGCGTCTCCTTTTTTTCATTCAGATGCATTTCTGCTTAATACCTTGTGCAATAGCCTATCCGGCAGACGGGAGGAATTCGCTTCAAGGGCCATTACCTATCTTTCCTGCGGATGGTTTGTCAATGGAGGCACTTAAAAGAGCTTAAGCGAGCTGGCCAAGGGAATGACAGTGTTCGGAAAGTTGCGGAGACTAGACCTGGCGAGCTTGCAGTCAGATGTATAGCATGTCCAGCCCCAGGAATCAATTTGCCCGAAGGTTGGGAGAAAGCTCGACCGGGTGAACGGTAGGTTGTTCAGTAAGCTAGAAATACAACATCCACTCACTCACATTAGATTCCTTTATTGCGTCTTTATTGCAATTGACGCTTGCTTCCGGCTAAAGTGCCGTAATGCTGGAAGCTGGGAAACTGACCCACCTCTTTGTGACGGGGGAAGTTATTTTGTGGAGTCCGGGCCATATAGGGACTATTGCACGAAGATGAAGGATCAAGATGAGGTATAATGCATTGTTATTTGGTTTTTATGGTTGGTTCTGACGACTACAACAACAGATTTGCACTTGTACAGGTCTTGCAGCTCTGGATTTTGCAAACACAAAATACTCAAAGGGATATACTAGTACAGGGGTAGCGATGTGTACATGTGGCCGGCACGAAGTAGTGATGGCTAATGGAGTTGGTGATATGCAAAAAGGTGAAAGGTGTGTTTTTGCTATGCAGACTGAACGGACTGAATGGAGATCTAATGCTTTGACACAGATATGGCAATATAGACTATGTTTGGGCCTCGGCGATGCGCGACATCCATATCTTACTATGGATACTAATTTCCTACGACATAGTATGTCAATGGTTCAAGCGCCTGTTGGAAAGAATCAAGTCACTGCCTCCTCTGGTCAGACTGATTACTGTCCATCAAATTATCGCTTTCGTTATCCCCAAACTCCATATCCTAGGTCATCTGATCAAATGCCAGGATTACTTTAATCTCTTGTATACGTTGGGCGCCGCAATGAGTGACATGGAAGGAATTGAAAGGATTTGGTCAGGGAGCGGTCTCCTGGGCACAAGTACACGCGAGATGGGCCCTGGAAGTCGTCAAAACACCATCGAGGATTATTGGCACCACTGGAACTGGCGTAAGAACATTTCACAGGGCGAGTCATTATCCGAATATTTTGAAAAACTTTTCATTTGACTGACGTAATCTTTTGCAAAATATTCAGGTCATCTCTTGCGAAAGAGACTTGGGAAAGCCATCAAAGATCTTAAGGAACAGGAAGAAGGTTTCATGATCTTTGAGAGCAATCAGCAGGATCAAGCGGAGGAATGGAAGGAGATGGTGGAAAAGTTTGAACTAGGAGAATCTACATTTAATCCGTTTTGTCTGCCCAAGTCAGGTAAGTCTGCTTTGATTCATTATGTTTTTGGCTTTATTGAAGTGGTCTTAGGTCCTACCCTTCAAGACATTTGATTGGAGCTTGTGAAAGAGGAGCAGCAGGATGCCAGGGCCGATTGGGATCGGGACCAGGAGCCGGACATTGACTTTGACATTGCCTCCAGGGATACTACACCATCTCAATATATCTTCCTTCTTTTAGAAGTGGAAGATCAGCAGTGAGTGGTTTTTTTGCTAATTCAGGCATTGATTCAATTTGTGGACGTTAAAAGGAGGCAACTTCAATTGGATGTCAAAAATACCAGGTCCCCGACTAGCAAACAGCAGGCTAATTTCACTGACAGGAGGACTAGGGTCAAAAGACAAATCAACAGAGTCCATGCTTTGCAACAAGTTCATGATCCCGCTGCCCTTCAAGTTCTCGCTACTGCCACGCCTACTGTTGACTCGCATGGAAACATTGTCCCACCCCCTGATTCTGAAGATACCCTTCTCATGCTCCCTTCTGAGATGCCTTTGGCTCGCTGGAACCCTGATCTTGCTTCTGTGGAGTCTTGTTTTAGAGATGCTCAATGCGGCATGGCTCTAGACCAGCTCTGCCACAGCCTTTTAGTAAAACGTCGACTTTACACTTACAAGAACAACAATGCCTGGAAGCAGAAGAGTACAAGTAGGGCTCGATTGCTGATAGATAATCAGCAGAAGAAGGTAGATCTTGCAGCAGCAGCGTATAGGAGGGCAAGGTTTGCTAAGGTGGCAATCTCAGGCAAGGAAAATGTGGGATGGAGGAAGCTCGAACCATCGGATATCCGGATGATGAGGGATGA
Organism: Gymnopus androsaceus JB14; assembly: GCA_009733575.1. Taxonomy (NCBI): domain Eukaryota; kingdom Fungi; phylum Basidiomycota; class Agaricomycetes; order Agaricales; family Omphalotaceae; genus Gymnopus; species Gymnopus androsaceus. The sequence continues at coordinate 25,953 of ML769835.1, forward strand.
GGAGGAGGAAAAGAAGAAGAAGCAGAGGGCAATGAAGAGCAGGAGAAAGGAGGCTGCAATGGTCAATGAACATGGCCAGATGCGAGGGATAGCGGGTGCTGGCCAGAGCCGTTTCCTTATCTCCTGGATCTGGGTTGCTGCTGATGGCAACGGGAACCTTGAGCAGAATGAAGCACTCCACCATGGTAAGCCAAGCTAACTTAATTCAAAGTAATTGCCTATTGACTCATTTTGTGCGAAATTTACTGCCTTCCTCCTGCTCTCTCCCTCAATATTAGGCCTCTGTGTAGAATTTTGCAAAGCTTACTCCAGAGTTAGACGATGGCGGGAACAGGTTCTCCTCCTTAGGGTGGAGATGACTTATTGTCTGGGAAGTTTAGAAAGCCAGGCGAAGGTGTGGGAAGATCGTGCAGTCAATGCGGAGTTTTCTGGGGCGCATGCAGAGGGAGCCAGAGCTTATGCCTACAAACAGGCTGCGGTACAAAGGATTATCGCAAATAATTTCCGTGTTCTTTGGGCCAGATATCTTATTGGGGTAGGTAATTCTAATGTTGCGGATGCGCCCCCGGATTTGCGCGAAGTAGCAGAGGATGATTCAGATGATGAACGAGGTGAATCTGAGGATGAATCGGATGATGAGAAAGAACGGGAGGCACCAGAGGAAGAAGAAGAGGGGGAGGAGGAGGAGGAGGGGGAGGAGAAGGAATGAATCTGGGTATGTCATTTTATTACAGTTGTTCGTCTGTGCTAATGGTGTTTTTTGTATTCCAGTATATTTCAACTGATATTTGGCAAATCATTCTTGGCACTTAATAGGCGCTTGGGAGCGCAGGCATTCTTTTCTTTTTCATTGCTTCGATGAATATTTGGTAAAAAGCGTTGAACGCTTACTAGGTACTTTTTGCAATTCGACAAATATTCAGTAAAAGCGCTGGGCCACTTTTTGCGATTCAACAAATATTTGGTAACAGACACTTTTTGTGATTCAACAAATATTTGGTATAAGACACTTTTTGCAGTTCAACGAATATTCGGTAAAAGACACTTTTTGCAGTTCAACGAATATTTGGTAAAAGACACTTTTTTGCAGTTCAACGAATATTTGGTAAAAGACACTTTTGGAAAATCGACAAATATTCGGTAAAAGCGCTGAGCGCTTGCTAGACGCTTTTTGGCGATTAAACAAATATTTGGTATTGTGATTCAATCTGTTTATAGTGAATATTTGGCAAAAAAGCCAGAATAAGCGCTGGGTATGGGGAAAAATGGAGAGCACTATTTTGCCCAAGTGCCGAAGTCACGGCTGGGCGGCCAGAATATTAATTTTTGGAGTGTTATAATTTCATCGTGATCTTTTGCAAAACGGCTCACAACAGTTATTGGGATATTTTGCTTAAGGCTGGCAGAATCAGCTGACTGTAGAAGGCGCAGTGGCAGCAGGAATCTGCTTGACTGCAGAGGGCGAAGTGACAGTGGGGATTTGCTGTGAGGAATATGGAGCCTGGCGAGATACGAGAACATTCACAATATCCTTACTAGGCACGGGAAAGAGGCCTGGCAGAACTCACGATGTTGACCAATCTTTACTATGCCCCCAGTATATTACTACAGGCATAGGTGCCTCAAGAAAGACAGGAAGCAAACCTAGGCACCCTGAGTCTGTAGTAGCATCCAAAAAGAGACCAACCATAGGGAGTGTCAAAACATGATCCTTAAAGAATGACAACCATTCCCAAGAGAGGGATGATTCCTTTTGGAGTTGTGTTTCCCAGTCCCATCTCGAAGGAGCAGGATCTTGACGGAGTCGTAATAATTCATTTTGACGGTCACTCCAAAAAGGGCTGTAATCCGGTAAAGTAGCATGGACTTGCTTGTCTAGAATGAGTTTCTCCCATTTGTTTCCTACAGAATACAACATGTGCAGAAAGAATGATATAGAGGCTATCAGAGGCAGAAAAGCCTGGTGAGATCTAAAGGCTGCGTGTCGAGCGCTGAATTCTGTAGTCCACTTTCTCAGATATCCGAAATATGCTGGATATGACCACAAGTGAAAGCCCCTGGGAGTGGGAAGTTGGTTTACTTTCATGCAAGCCATGAGGAACACCTGCATGTGCCGTTCCAGAGAGTCCCATTCCTTTGCCAGTGATGGTCAAAGCTGAAAGCTCAGTCGTTTTGTCCCTTCAGCAACCTCAATGGGAATCATATCAAAACTGTAGTCCAGATGATGAAGGAAGGCGCATTTGAATGGATTACAGCTGGGGAAAAAGCCCAGGAACGGCACAGATTCACTAGCCCATGCTGGATTATTAAAATTTGGAAGTGAGAGAGCTTTGTAATTGGGGTTGAGGTTTTGGTTTCTGGGAGGAATAGTCGGGAAGTTGGACGTTTTTCTGGAGTGAAACGTAAAGACATCTGAGTCGATTACAGCGTGAAAGTAGCCTTCAGCTGGATCGGATGTGGCGACACAGGACATATTCAATTGACTCTAGGATTAAACCTTGAGACAGTGTCTACGAGAAGATCTAAGATATATGTTAGAGCAAATCATGGATGTGATAGGTAAGACTTACCAACAGTGGCAGTATCGCGGTAGTACTGAAGAAAACAATGTAAAAGCAGTGTCCACAAACCGTAGATGACCTGAGATGATGAGCATCTTAAAGTTGAAAAAATGAGTAACGGTCATATGATTTTGATTTCTTGGTTCCACGATCAGCGACTCCGGGACTTCCACTGAGCTTAGTTGAGTCGGCGGTCATTCGAGTCGGATAATCCATTGTAAATTCAGTTGTCTCGGTGCAGGTTGACACAGGGCAAGTAAATTCTTAACCAAGAATAAATTAAGTTCAATTGTGAATGAATTAGAACCAAGAAGGACACGTATATAAGTTCAAATTCTAAGCATCTAGAGGGAGCGAATTCCTCCATCTACTCCAAGTTTGAAAGCGAGAGCTGGTCTGCGGAATCATCCTCCTTCACCAACTTCGAGGACTGCTCTGTGGAATCACCCTTCTTCACCACCTTCGAGAACTGCTCGGCGGAAACTTTCATCACCACCAAGAACTGCTTGGCGGAATTATCCTTTGCCTCTCCCTTCCTCTCCCCTTCCTTTGCACTCATGACGGAAACTGGGGCAGGCAGGTTGTATGCATCTGGTGCTTGAGTGATAGCGCTGTCCTTGGAAATCGCAGTGTTTGCAGGATTCATTGATGAAGAGACTTGGATCGGATTATTCAATAATCCAAACAGTACTATCGCCCATCCTGTTTGTTCATTGGCGTTGGCTTTGGCGAAGGTCAAACCCTCTTGGGTGCAGGGATAAATCCTTTGGCAACATACGAGGGACCAAAAGCTCTGAGAAAAGGGATGGTTGGTTAAAATTTGTAACAAAAAGCTTTGGGAGGGCATACGTCAGAGTAGAAAGCAACTAGGGAGCTGTAGCCAAACAGGATTCCGAGGAACAGTATCCCATACCCGGCTTGCATGAACCAGGACTTCTTTATAGGAAAGTTTACACAAAATAGTACGTTGTCGGGCTTGGGGGAGAAGGAAGATTGGGGGTGGGGCTTCTGCCAAAGCAGAACATCGCTGACTTGATGTCCATTTGAACCGGCTATGACAGCTAAAAAGTGCTCCGCTGTTTGGCAGGCCTAATATATGTGTTTGTTAGTTAAATTTCCTATCAAAGAACATTTGCACGCACTGAAACGGCTTGCACAAGACCCTCATACTTATACTTCAAGGTTTGGACCATTTTGCCAGTCTTCACATTGTAAACTTCTGCGCATCCGCGGTCTGTACCGCCTACAACTTTGGTATCATCCTCTGTAAAGATAGTATGCTTTGGAAATGAGAGACGTATTGGCTCGGAATCAAATCGTTTGATAGGGGATACGGGCTCAAGGTCAAAGAGCTCAAAGCCCTGGCTAGTACAGGCGACAAACTGCTTGCAGCGTCGGTCTACGGAAACAGAGCCCCTGTAGAGGAAATGTTACAGCAAATCAAGAATGAGCGGCCAGGAACTCACATAAGGGTTGGAGCGTCCATTTTCCTCCATATAGTGTTGCCCGTTTCGCCTTCCAGGAGAGCACTGGAAAGAAATGAACAAGGCGAAGTGGGATTCTGGACAGAACACGTACACGCTTCCCCCATTCATTGCGAAGACAAAAATATTGCCGCTGCCAACCTCGAAACGCACTGTCTTTGGCATGAAGCTCTCTTCAAAGGGAACAGAGAACTTTTTCTTGAGCCTTCCATCGATCGTAAAGGTCAACACAGATACTGTTCTATCAAAAAAAGATGCAGCTATCTTAGCCTGACCTCCGCTAGCAACCTCGGTCTGGAAACTATCAATCGAAACAACTTGCGCGGATTTCTCGTGCCTTGTGGACGTCCTTTTTAACTCAAAGGTCTACATATCACACAGTTTAGACAGTCTTTGACAAGTACAAAGCTTAAGACTTACTGCTCTTTCCTCTACATAATCCCAGAGCTGGATGGTACCGTCGCAGGTACCCAACAAAAGAACATGTTGAGAACGTTGCATAAAATAGACCCAGATGGCTACTGGGAACGCTATTTTGTCGGGGTGAGGGACGCCAACTTCGCTGGAGGCAAACGGAATCACTTGGTGGTTGTTGATATTCCAAACGTTTACACCACCAAGTCCTGTGAAAAGTTGGTCAAAATGCAGCACTTCCTCAATGAGATTGTACTTACCTGTGGCTGCCAAAAATTTGGCTTGGGCAGAGAACGTTAATGTAGTAACAGCGTCCTGGGGGCCTCACAGGGTCGCTATGTTCTTGTATTGCTGGTTAGAGTGGAAAGGGTTGATCATAGTGAGGTGGAATTTGAAGGAAAGATGAAGTTCGACAAGAGATCCATGTTTGAAGACCTGTATATGGCGCTTTGTACATGAACAAAGGGCATTCAGAGCCAATCACTGAGCAGCGTTCATTGATATTCGTCATTTACAGATGTGATCAGATCGGATTCTGTCCTATTCCGTACTTCTTCTGTCAGACGAATCTCTGACAATCAAGGACCGCAAAGTAGACAGCTCATCATTATTGCTATGTACTCTGCATCGGCAGTGTGGTTTTAGCTGCTTTTCTAATGAGATATGTAATGCGATTTCAACTCTCAGATGCTCGCCCATTTTCTTTTGTGACATCAGCCCTTGCTACAGGAAAGAGACCAGCTTCAAATCGGAGATCACTTCGAACCTGAGCACTGGGATTAAACCCAGAGGCAGATCGTAAAAGAGTGAGCGATGGTCGCAGTCACACCTGTGCTCCAGGATTAAACCCAGAGGCGTCGCATAGCTCCATGAATAACCCCAGAGTGTTGTCGAAAGCTAGGAAAGAATTAAAGTTAGAGTAAAGTATTGTTAGCTATCTGCACGTGGGATTAAACCCAGAGGCTGAAGCTAGGCGATGGTCGAAGTGTCCGTTGTATGAGAGTCATCTGAATTCCAGGATTAAACCTAGAGACCGATCATTGTATCGCACTATTGAAGGCTAGGAAAGAGTTAATGCCAAGTTAGAGTAGAGTAAATGAATTGTTAAACCCGGGCAATGGTCATTCCTGAGAGCTATCTGCATGCCAGGATTAAACCCAGAGGCGGATCCTTGCACTGTGCTGTACGAATGTCAAAACATAGAGTAAGGAATCTTGGCTGAGAGCCAAAATCGAATTTCCTGCCTCTACGTGCTTCTGCTACCTCACCGGCTTACAGCTCAGTTAGCATCTGCTCGCTTCAGCGTAGAGGAAAGAGTTGTGCATTATAGCACCAGGACTAAGCCAGAGCATTGGTGAAGTAGAAGAAAAGTGAGAGTACTTCTGCTACCTCACGCTTACAGCTCAGTTAGCATCTGCTCGCTTTAGCGTAGACGGAAAAAATTGTCGCATTATAGCACAGGACTAAGCCAGTGCATGGTCGAAGTAGAAGAAAAGTGAGAGTACTTCTGCTACCTCACCGCTTACAGCTCAGTTAGCATCTGCTCGCTTTAGCATAGAGAAAAAATTGTCAGCATTATGGCACCAGGACTAAGCCCAGTGCAATGGTCGAAAGTAGAGGAAAGAGTGAGAAAAGTAATACTGTGCGTGATGCTGTGCATACTGATGTGTCATAATCCCGCCGCCCCTGATCCCATCACAGGCGGGAATCGCGACCTGTTTGAAATTCCGACTTCCAACTGTGCACACGATCCACTGAGCTTAGCTCGGCGGCGATTCTACCCGGATAATCCGTTGAGCTTCTCAATTGTCGTTACAGAGCTGATCTGCATCTATTATCTGCATTATTCTTTCGTTTTCATTCACTGGGATTCCGTTTTCGCCTCCAACTCACAGTCTGAGATGACTTCGCTAAAGGATTACTTACCAGGAAACTAAGTACGTGATTATAAAATATTATAATAATTAATTTGACTGACTATCTCAAGCTAGTGCCGTTGTAATAGAGTTGCACGCCCCGCTCATCCATATACCGTTCCGGTATCCCTCCGTTACTCTACATTTCCTCCTCCATTGTCTCTCAGTCTATGGAACTTGTTCTTTCTATCCTTATTCCCCAGTTCCCATTGGGCACATACACATTTATATTATACGCTCCGAAGGTTGAAGAGGTGAAGATGAAGGTGACATCTGGGCCTCAAGGACGTTGCCAGAGCCTAGCCAGCTCTGCAAAAAGCCTAGTCCACCCCTTATCGACGTATGGGAATGCGTCAAGAGGTACCCCGGCGTCATTGGAACTGGAACCGAATTGGATTCCGGACGAATAGGTTTTCGCACCCATATTTTGTACCCCCGCAATCAGGCATTAATACATGATTCCCTTTTGATCTCGTATCATGATCTCGAGACGGTTGTCTCGCCGTTTTGGCCTTCAGAACTTCGTCTACGGAGTAGCGATGCTTCGTCTTTCCTGTTTTGTACCAAGAGAATGTTTAGTTCTCTCCACCGGTCATTGCTCATTGTTGGACGCGACGAATGCGTCTTTTCACGTAGATTTTCATCGCAATCATTTTGGATTAGTTTCCAGGCAAGTCTTCCATATTCCTCTTCTCATTTCTACACTACTCGTGGTCTTCGATCTCTGTGGACTCGAAGATCATTCTTTTATCTTACAGGTGAATGCCAGGCTCAACCCGACTAGCTCTCTGCTCGTTCCTTCTTAGGATGGATATCTCTTTCACGCCGTGAGGCTGTTACCCGCGACAAGTAAGGGCTTTATGTTTCCGTTACCATTAATACTCAGCCATGTTACAAATGAAAGCATCCAGAACATCGCGGCAATGTCGCATATGGGCTGAACTTCAGGAGTAAGTAGTCACCCCACTTTACTTTTCCAATGCAGTCATGCCAAGAAGCAATAATTTGAGTAGACTACGAGAGCAAGAGCAACCGTAATAATGGTTAGACGTAACGCCCACGCAAGGATTTTAGCGCAGGCGGTCGGGTCGATGATGGGAGTGAAGGATCAAGAAACCGTCCCATTCTCGGATGTAACTATGAAGTATTTAACTAGAAAAGTAATATCAAATAAGTAAAGTAACTAAGGAACTAATTTTGAAACCATGAGACAAAACCTGTAGGGTATCAAGGAAGATATGGGAGTCAAAGCGTAAAATCACCAAGACCAAAAGTTGCAGATCGGACCATCTTAGTGCTCCCTTCAACAATAATGAGGTAGAAGATCTGAAGAGCAAATTCATTAGCGAGCACAGAAATAAACTGGGGGTTTTTTGGGGCCGCTACTGAGGGCTCACTGATGTGACTTCGATTCTGACCTGTGCCGTCGCTTTTTCTCCCGTAATTAGTTTTGTTCAACCATGTCCTCACTATCCAAGCCAAATCATTAAGTTTTATATTTATATGCTTCATATCATGATGAAGGTATGAGAAAAACATTTTGTACAAAAAGAAGAGACAAAAAAGGTATCGAGAAAAAGTAAGTGAGAAGAACTGGATAATAACAGAGGTGGACGCACACCAATGAATGAAAAGAATTAAATCACTGTAACCAGAAGCAGGCGAACAAATCATGGACTGACTGGAAACTGCAGACGTCGATGACGTTCAAGCTTGTTCCAGTCAAGAGACTTTTCCGGATCAACTTCAGTAAAAACATCCTTGGGATTCAAGTCTCCATCCTTCACCATCTGCTCGATGTTCTCTTTCAGCAGAAGGAGTGCAGCTGGACGATCGGGCCCCACTTCACGCCGACAAGTGGGGCATCCAACCTTCTTCGTTCTTTTCAAGAGCTGAAAGTCAAGATATTTCATAATACAATCCTCGCAGTAGATATGACCGCACTTAAGTCTAAAAGAAGATAAGAAATGAGCCAGCCTGAGAATGAAGGCATTCACGCACGCATGAGGATTTTGCAAAGTAAAAGTGCAAATACCACAGCTGAAACACTGCAATTGGGTGAGACAGAGGGCCTTGAGTTTGTCCCTGGTCTTTTGCAGGAGCTCGTGGGCATGCTGAAAGGTTGCATTAGACGACATCCGCTTGAAAGGAAGTTGGCAACATACCAGAGCTCTTTTAGTAGCATCTGCAAGTTCAGCCTCCAGCTTCTGCTCGTGTGTAGCTTCCTGCTCCAATAGTGTTAGATTAGGTTGTAAAGTCGACTGCAAGACATACCAAGACTAGGAATATATCATTGTCATCCTGGTTAGCTGAAGAGCGAATGTTCGAAACTGGAAGGGAAGTAAGCTGCTGCTCGCCACCTGTCCTACTGCATTCCAGGCTGCCTTAAAATCTAACAAGTTAGATAGTCCAAAGTGTAACAATCCAGTATCTAATAAGATGTAAATCCTATGGAAATCCAAGGCCATGGATTCCAGGCCTAACCATGGATTCCAGGGCTCAACATGGATTCCATGGGGCCAGGACCTCTGGCACTCCTTACCAATGGATTCCAGTGCCACTATTGTGTAGCTTGACAGTGGATTCCAAGGACCTATGTATACATACGTAGGACTATGTTCGATGGTTGTAGGGTAGCATGTGTGACATGTGTGACATGTGTGAGGAGAAATTAAAGTTGGTCATCTGATTCCATAACACCTGTAAAATCATGAAAAATACAGACAGTCGTAAGGGAAAAGGTGTGACATGTGTGACATATGTGACAAAAAAAATAAACTTGGTCATCTGATCCTATAATTACTGAAAAAATCATAAAAAATATCGAAAATATTTAGGAAGCAATGTTGCATCCAGTGTATGGAAAGTATTACAATGAAGAGAATCTATATTCTACAAATTATTACGCAGTATGGAATCCATACACTACAAACTATTATACAATATGGAATCCATTACACTACATTATGGAATCCATATACTACAACATGGAATCCATATACTACAGTATGGAATCCATATACTACATTATGGATTCCATATACTACATTATGGAATCCATACACTACATTATGGAATCCATACACTACATTATGGAATCCATATACTACAACATGGAATCCATATACTACAGTATGGAATCCATACACTACAACATGGAATCCATATACTACAGTATGGAATCCATATACTACAACATGGAATCCATATACTACATTATGGAATCCATATACTACAACATGGAATCCATATACTACAGTATGGAATCCATATACTACAAATCATTATACAATATGGAGTCCATAAGGGCAGCAAATTGAATCCATATAATACATTATGGATTCCATATACTACATTATGGAATCCATACACTACAACATGGAATCCATATACTACAACATGGAATCCATATACTACAGTATGGAATCCATATACTACAAATCATTATACAATATGGAGTCCATAAGGGCAGCAAGGGCCCCCATAACATTTTTGACATTTTTGATGATTTTAGAGGCCCCCTTTATAAGTGGGCCTAGTACTTGTACTTATTAGTACATTAGAAGTATGTATGACTTGGACTAGTACTGAGATTAGTACTGTAGAAGTATCAATAAGTCAGACTAGTACTTGTATTAGTACATTAGAACTATCAATGTGCCAGACTAGTACTTATATGTCTACTATAGAAGTATCAATAAGTCAGACTAGTACTTAGAATAGTACTATAGAAGTATTGATAAGTCAGACTAGTACTTGTATTAGTACTTAGATCAGTACAATAGAAGTATCAATAAGTCAGACTAGTACTTAAATCTCTACTACAGTGGAACTACTAATACTATACCAGTATTGATATTTCTATAGTACTAATCTACAAGTACTAGTCTGACATATCAATACTTCTATAGTACTATTATAAGTACTAGTACACAAGTACTAGTCTGACTTATTGATACTTCTATAGTAGACATATAAGTACTAGTCTGGCACATTGATAGTTCTAAAGTACTATTCTAAGTACTGGTACAACTTATTAGTAGTTCTAATGTACTAATACAAGTACTAGTCTGACTTATTGATACTTCTACAGTACTAATCTCAGTACTAGTCCAAGTCATACATACTTCTAATGTACTAATAAGTACAAGTACTAGGCCCACTTATAAAGGGGGCCTCTAAAATCATCAAAAATGTCAAAAATGTTATGGGGGCCATTGCTGCCCTTATGGACTCCATATTGTATAATGATTTGTAGTATATGGATTCCATACTGTAGTATATGGATTCCATGTTGTAGTATATGGATTCCATAATGTAGTATATGGATTCCATGTTGTAGTATATGGATTCCATACTGTAGTATATGGATTCCATGTTGTAGTGTATGGATTCCATACTGTAGTATATGGATTCCATGTTGTAGTATATGGATTCCATAATGTAGTGTATGGATTCCATAATGTAGTGTATGGATTCCATAATGTAGTATATGGAATCCATAATGTATTATATGGATTCAATACTGTAGTATATGGATTCCATACTGTAGTATATGGATTCCATGTTGTAGTATATGGATTCCATAATGTAGTGTATGGATTCCATAATGAAGTATATGGATTCCATGTTGTAGTATATGGATTCCATACTGTGTAATAATTTGTAGAATATAGATTCTCTTCATTGTAATACTTTCCATACACTGGATGCAACATTGCTTCCTAAATATTTTCGATATTTTTTATGATTTTTTCAGTAATTATAGGATCAGATGACCAAATTTATTTATTTTGTCACATATGTCACACATGTCACACCTTTTCCCTTATGACTGTCTGTATTTTTCATGATTTTACAGGTGTTATGGAATCAGATGACCAACTTTAATTTCTCCTCACACATGTCACACATGTCACACATGCTACCCTACAACCATCGAACATAGTCCTACGTATGTATACATAGGTCCTTGGAATCCACTGTCAAGCTACACAATAGTGGCACTGGAATCCATTGGTAAGGAGTGCCAGAGGTCCTGGCCCCATGGAATCCATGTTGAGCCCTGGAATCCATGGTTAGGCCTGGAATCCATGGCCTTGGATTTCCATAGGATTTACATCTTATTAGATACTGGATTGTTACACTTTGGACTATCTAACTTGTTAGATTTTAAGGCAGCCTGAAGTGCCTACTGGACTGCTACAGGATTAGCCTGAGGATCAGGCTGAAGTGGACAGCACGACACACAGATATGAATACAATTTCATCATCATCGGAACCTTCAGAGTCTGCACCAGAGTGAGCGTTCGGAAGTGGGAGTATTTCAAGATCTTGGTACGCAAGGGCCGTTTTGGGCTGGCGGGAGTGAAACTTATTCTTGCCCTTGCTCCCGTACATCCTCATGGGTCTCTTTGCTGGCGAGTAAGGTGGGGTTTCAGCGAAATCTCTGGCAGCAGTAGTCGATTTAGCGCGACCGTTGCTTGGAGGCATCCTGTTTCCGGTTAGCACTACCAAACGATGGAGAATCGAAGAGCTACTACTCACAGTGAAGTTTGTTTGGAGATGGCCAGAACAGCGGAAAGCGAGGGTGGGTGGGAGTTCTGCCCTTGAACTCTTCTTTTATAATTTGACTAGGCTTTGAGATCACAAAGGGCAAAAGGCCGCACGGACCTTTGCCATCCTTGTTGCACCATAAACAAAGGGCAAGAAAGAATGACCGATGAATCCCAGGTTCGTGCAATTTCCGAAGCCACACCATGATGAAAAAACTTCATCAACCCTTATTTGGGTGGTTTCTGTCCGATATTAAACAGGCTGGATAGTTTTAGACATTGGTACAACAAAGAGGGGGTTTAGGCGCCGGCAGTATACCGTTTAGGCGCCGGCTACTTACTTCCAAAAGTGAATGTTAGATCTAGATGTGAATTTGGTCTAGAGAAACTGCATCCAGAGGTTAGCTTTGTCAATTTATGGATTGGGCCCACATACTTAACAAGTGTAAGAACAAAAAAAATCGTCGAGGACTCTTTCGCAGCTTGACAATGTCCGTTGTCTGCGCTCCCTAAGGATTAAGCCTAGACCGCCGTATTGGCTGTTGAGTCCTTGCAGACTTGGCTGCTTATGCGCCCGGGATTAAACCCAGAGGCTGAATCTGCACAATGGTTGCAGTCTGTGCATTGCCAAAAGGGCGGCAAAGTGACAACCTCAGCCTGTATTAACGGCCAAAATGCCAATTTCTCCCCTCGAAGTACCATTTAAGATGGTATTTTGGACTAGATGTGATTTTAGCACCATCAAATCGCATAAGATGCAATATGAGGAATATAATACGAAACGAGGGAATCAAACGCGATGTAAGAGTTGGGAAAGAGTTTAAATTGTGCAGAGCCATCATTGAGATCAAGACCGGAGAGTCTGATTGATGCTGGGTAATTGCTCAATTACATGGAGAGAGAAATATTGTGTATGGCATCAAATCTTGGTGCAGACAATGGTGAGTATAAGCGCCTATCGGCGTAACGCCTCCTTATCTTATCCTCTGAGAAGCTGTTGTCAGGAGATGCTGTGCATGACTGTGATCCGCAGCGCAAGTTCTAACTCAACTCTGGTGCGCTCTGGGTTTAATCCCGGTCAAAGCCATGATATTTTTCCAGTTAGGTGGGTTCAGTACACGTACGAATAGATGGTGAGTTCCGGTTTAGATGTCCGAGTGATTTTGCACCGCACATATGTTCATCTAATTTTAGGGATCATCAGCTTAGAATTTGTAACAAAACAGGAGGAAAATACCTCGATCCTAAAACGACAGCGAAAGCAGGTATTCCAAGTGTTGTGCAACAATGCGAAGGGTCAGAGATTCAAACCTCAATGCCGACGTCCTATCGGACATCTTAGCATCTGTAGAATTAACTCTGACTCTCGGAATCCTGCCATCCGGAGCATCTATTCTCCTTCTATCGTACTCACAAGTTTCCTGAGTTTGCGCTTTTCATCATTGCAAACCACCTAGTCATGATGAAGACTTCCCATCCTCTCAATTTGAATCCCTCTCTCCAATTTTCTTCATCTGGTTTGAATCACTGGCCACAAAATTACGCTCACTGTCACCAAAACCCGGGTATCACGATCAAGATACCTCTCAAAATAATCGCGAATTTGCTCTGCTGCCTCAAGGTGGTAGACGTGGTCTTTTTGAGAATCTACGTGTACTGCAGACATGTGGCAACCAGGCAGATTGGATACCCTCCTACAGCTCTCCCTGATTACTCCCTCCTCACTGATCCATGCACCTTTTGCCCGATATTCCCTTCCGAAGGGATATTCACATAATAATTCCTCGATTGCGTGTTGCCACCTTTGCGTACACTCTGTGGAAGTGGAGTTGATATGAGACCATTTGAGGAGAAGACGCGTAGTCCAGTGGTACTAGAGGTGGGTTGGGCTAAAAGTAGGAGTGGGATGCAGGATTTGCAAGTGTCGACTGACTCTGGAGGATCTCAGGAAGTTGTCTTTGGCTGGAACAGGCCTCAAACACAGCTCAGTTTGACAAAGAAGAATTCCCAAACTCTGCTATACAGGTGGATAATGGTGCAATCAGTACTGCAATCTTTGAGCGGCTGTTTCAACTACCGAATACTAATCAACAAGACCACCTTGTCCTTCTTCTGTATGATGAACCCAAAGTTCTGTGCGATATTCCAGGATCTTGGTGTGGATCTATTGAGTGGTTGTTTTGATTCCGGTTCTGGAACAAAGCATAAGTGGAACTGGCTGAATGAAAATGGGGGCCTGAAAGATCTTCTGAGGGATGTCAGTGTCTTCTCTTTTTTTTTTTTTGATAAAATGAGATTAAAACTGACAATTGTATATCCACCCTATGCTGTACCAGTATTGTAATGTAGGTGGCTGCAGCTACAGCCTGCATTCCAATGTTGGATGGGTTCTGTTATAGCAGGTACTGGCCCTACATTACAATGTAGAATTTGCACAATTTTGCTTTGCATATTACTACTTTTGGTCACTGCTTGCACATTATAGCATGACCGTGAGACATTTAGGGTTAGGAAGACCCTAACACCATGACCGTAGGGAAAATTATAGTGGCAAATAAATGACTACTTAAAGAATAGTTAGGGTTAGGTTAGCTTTAGCTAACCCTAACCTGGTCCATATGTGACCATAAAGGAAGAGTTAGGGTTAGGGTTAGCTTCAGCTAACCCTAACCTGGTCCAGATATGAGATGGGATGAGTGAGGTTAGGGGTTAGGGGTTGGGTTAGGGTTAGGGATGAGGATGAAGTCATGGGGGTGCGGGGGCTGCCCCCGCTGGGTCAGGGTTGAGGTATAGGGTTAGGGTTTGGTCAGGGTTGGATAGGGGATGGTCTGACAAATCCAAGGGGGGTGTCAGTTTTTTCCCACAATGCCTCGTTCAGGCTGTATAAGCATTTTAAGTTTTGATCACATGATTGCATTCTGGCCCAATATGCAAATGGTCCAGCACTTTTTGGTGCAAATTCTACATTGTAATGTAGGGCCAGTACCTGCTACGACAGAACCCATCCAACATTGGAATGCAGGCTGTAGCTGCAGCCACCCCACATTGCATTACTGGTACATACATCGCCTCGTATATCCAGGATTCATACACTGACACTGACACCACGATCAATGTTAACACCAGCCACGGCCCGAGAGACCATCTGGCAAACAATAAACAATACAACTATCGAGATGTTCCCCATCTAGCTTGGCGGGATCCATCTGACAGTTCACAGCCTTCTCGATATCCCCCTTATCAACCCCAATATCCTGACAGGAGTTATAGGTCAGAGCACGAGGACTACCAGCGAGATTCTCAATGCCGCCCAATCTATACCAACCTCATTATAGGTCTAAACGTGACGACTATCGGCGAGATTCTCAACGAACCCTTCATCCATTCCCAACCGCGCCATATGTCTGAACGTGATGACTACCCACATGCTTCCACTTCACAGTCATCCCAACGACCGAAATACTCAACTCAACAGCAGCAGTACCCTCCCCACCCCCGAAAATCTCGATCTCGATCTCCCCGTCAAGAACGCAGGAGGTCCGAGATGACACCGGCTTAAGCATCCATGTGGTAGATCTCAAGGGGCGCTTTCCATTCCACCTTGGGACAGCTCAGGATAATGTGCAGGGAATGGCGCAGTCATTGCATGCACACACAGGGTTGTGTTTTAATACCCCTAGCATAATGAAAGACCAGTATAGTGCTGGCTGGGATGCTGAGTATGGCCACCTCTTTCATATACTGATATGTTTACTCATTTTTTTCAGGTTGATGTTAGCCATTTTTGAGGCCATCACTGATGGACCTACTATTGATGATCCGTTCAAGTAACTTAGGTCATGATTATAGAATATACAGTGGCGGCGAATGCAGATTCGCCACCCAAATCCGGCTATTTTTTCTCACGGCTCCCCCAGTCCCTTGTACCTCCAGCGAAGTCAACGACGAGCGAGTATTTATAGTTATTCTATGTACGATTGGTGGATTATCTAGTACATGAGTCAGTCTAGTAGTACAATATCAACAAATTCCCAAGAAAACTGTGCAAAAAATAAAACCTAGTATTTTTGTGGCACCGCCGTTAGCTGTCTGCAAGTCTGCAACACAACAAGGTAATGAATCATAAAGCTTGTTTATGTACCACTATGTAAATTCTATACTAAGAAATCCAACGAGAAAAGCCCATCTTGAGCCAATTCGCTGGAGGTACGAGGAGCTGGGGAGCCGTGAGAAAAAATAGCCGGATTTAGGTGGCGAATCTGCATCCGCCGCCACTGTATAGATAGGTGCTAATGATTAGGGGCCTATGCTACAAATGACAGGAAGGTGGAGAAGGCAGAGAAGGCAGAGAAGGCGGCGAAAAATGGGAATGGGAAAGGTAGAGTACGCGAGAAAAAATCGGATGGTGACAAGGTTATGGGGAAGGAGGAGTACATGTTTATATATTTTATTGATGTTAATACAACGATTTTGCTAAGGCCTGCTCTACTAGTTGAATGCGACTATCTATACACCGGGCCGTTGGAATTTTGTGCTCTTTAGACACCCGTAGACATCACTTGTGCAACCCATTGAGGTAATCACCACGCAGACCTATATATTTGTGCATGTTAATTTTTTTTTTTAATCAACCACACTGTTTGGTACTCTACGGGACGAGGGCTCATTTGCCTTTTTAGTAAAACCCATTACAAGTTTACTTCGGGAATCTTAGCGCACATTGGGCGCTTATCACTTTTGCATTTTGGCAATATTGTAGATTCGTTGTGATTTGCTTCAGCGATTCCATATTAGTTTTGGCAAAGAGCACAGATTTCTAACGATCTATAGGGATAACATTTCATAATGAGTTCTGCAATTCACATTACTTGTAATACTTATACTTAATATAGAGATGTCAAAGCATTGAATCGCAATAATTTGATGCATGAGGCTTTTTCAATACTAAGGATGCTCTTGCACTAATGAATTGAGAGTATGAGTCGTTGTGTGTCCAGGAATCAATGTTTGAGACACTGATTGATGATGAAGAGAATATTCTCGCAATGTTGAGTTAAAGTCGTCTGCCTCTGATCTCTCTCCTGCTCATCCTTCCCTGCCAGTCATATCCTTCCATCTCATTAATCACAGTAGTTCCACTTGCATACTGTCAATTCACGCCATACCACTCAACTCATTCCATCGCCGAGTCCTTTGCCTTCCGAATCACCATCTTTCACTCTCCAACTCGATCCTTGCAACCTTCCGTCTTATTCATCGCAGGTGGTTCCCATTTTCCTCTCTCCAACTCAGATCTTCGCGAACCATTGACGAAGCGCAGCCGCAAATTTCTTCGGCGACGCCTGAATATACTCAGGGCAAGGCCAATCTCTGCCGCAGATGGTCCCGGATTTCTATATCCGTTTTTCGAGACGCAACATCGAGGTGAAGGTTGGGACAACAGTGAACGTTCCTCAACGTAAACGGCAGTGGAATGCGGATTGCTATAATCCACTTAGGGTGTGGTACGACCCGATATGGTGTCCCAATTCTCATCGCGCCGGTGAGCTTGCCTTATACGTATCTCATTTTTTACTTAAAGGGCAATAGAGGCCATCGCACATATTCTATTAGAGATGCGCTGTGTCGATAGACCCAAGCATGTTTGTTTGACTTGTAAGTGATTTCATTTTGGGTTTTGTTTTTTGACCCGTTTATTGCAGGTGGCAAGCACCATTGCGAAAAATTCACATTCAATGGAACGCGACAGGAGATTTTGAAATGCGTTTGACGTGTTCTTCGTAGGGCTTGTTGGATGTGAATATGGGATTATGTAATATAATAAAATCAATTGTACACTGCTAAATTGTATATCAGGAACCGTCAAACTTTGTATTATTGTGTAAGTTTTGTAGAGTCCTTGTATTAAAAGATGAAAATAAGTAACATTCAAAGTGCGCTTCGCCCAGACGAAATGGAGGGACAGTAGAGACAGGAAATAAGAACTACCCCCAGAAAAAGCGTAAGGAGGGGAAGTAGTAAATAACTACTACCTCCCCAGATGTCAAAACGAAGTTCGGGAGGTAGTAAATAATTACTACCTCCCCAGATGGAAAACAAAGCCCGGGAGGTAGTGATTATTTACTACCTCCCCAGTTGCCAAAATGAAGCTCAAAGGGAGGTAGTAAATAGTTACTACCTCCCCAGATGTCAAAACGAAGCTCGGGAGGTAGTATAACTTCCCTCCTCAGACAAAGCGCAAGGGAAGTAGTAAATAATTACTACTGCCCCCAGACGGAGCGCACGGCAGGATAGACGATACTCAAATAACAGGAGGGTGTATGCACTGGAGGGAACATATGTATTATAGGCTATATACTCATACATCAAACTCAGGGAAAATACACTATTACTTAGTATTACTATCTATTTGGTGGAATTTAAGTTATTTACACGGGCGTAACGGTTCCTGACGACCGGCGGATATATTGTCTGTTTTACAGTCATGTCATTTTGTAGCATAGGCCGAAACCCCAACGCACCCATCTCCTACGTACGTCGCTGTCCAAGCTGTACTTGCCTTCTACGCATCCAGTTGTACTAATGACTCCGCTAAATCCTGCAAGGAAACTTGCGTATCAAGATTCAAGAAAAAATTATGAGCATTGCTTTACATGTATTGGA
>ML769836.1:0-28778 GCA_009733575.1 Gymnopus androsaceus JB14
CTACCTCATATACATACCATAGGGCTCTTCACCGTATCCGTATTTTACGGTATACAGATGTACGGAATGGAATGGTATCCGTACCGTGAGCAGTTCTCAGAGCATCCCCCGTAGGTGTATACGGCACAATGAACACTGTAGGTTCCGTATACGCCGTATACAGTTTACCCAAAAGCGCTGGCACTTCAATTCTTGTTCCTTAACACCACAATGACAGCACTGCTTTGTTGCAATGCACTCAGCCCCATTTCCCTCGGCCACCATGAGCAGCTGAACTTCAGGTCTGGTTTGGAGAGACTCAACTTACTGTGTACAAGAATTATCAATTAATTTCTCAAAGAGATCAATGGAGAGCTCTGCTTGTTGCAGCAATACTAACAATGGGACCACGCCAATTTACCTACCTACCTACCTACCTAAGCAGTGTCTCAGTGTGGATGAACTTTTTGGCTCCACATAAATTCTTAAAATATTCGACGGCTGCCATCACTCAGAGGCTTATAAGCAGCAACAATTTTGGGGTAAGTGCTTTAGTTCCCAGAAATGTTGACTACACGAGAGGACTTAGAACCAAGTCTCCCATCTCCAAGATGTGCTTGTTCTACCTTAAAACTCACAATTCTAACCCTCATGAACCTTATTCAATAGCTTTCAATGCATGCAGCCTTCAAAAATGCGTTATTGACTGTGCTCTTTCAAATGGATTCTGGCGGTTTATGTTCAAGTTCATTATTTTTGCACTTACACCTGTTCTTTCAATCATTCCACTTTCCTGGATAGCACCGGAGCTTGCACAATATCATAATCCATCTACGGTTTGGACTGGGGCTCATGACCTTGATTGCATATGAGTTCATTCTCCTTTTAGTCCTTGGTACATTTTTTATCATATTGCAACTTGAATATGGCTAGATAAATTTTAGCAGTTATCCTGGATCCTCGTTGGATCCTCAAAACTTCTGGGCACCATTGCTTTCAATATACTTTGTCAAAACTCGCAAGCGCTGTTATCACACCCAGCTCATGTCCCCCGACATTGGAAACAATATATTAAACATTGCTCTAAGGTTGCATCAAAGTGCCGTTTTACAATCTTCATTCATGGAACTGATGCCGGAAGACCTGTACCTATTGGTAAATTATTTGCATGCTTGTCTCTTCGAGGTTGCTTATGAATAATTTTAGATGTTTCAAATGATACATCAATGCTTCGAGTTGGATTGCACCTGTGGAATTAGGCCTTCTTCCTTCTAATTTTACTAAGGAGGTAAAGGCATGGACCCAAGGCTGTAGCTTTCTGCTTCATCATGTGGAGTGGTCTAGTACAGCAGGTGAACTGAGTCTTGGCCCATTATCTTGCATCACACTCTCTGTTGCATTCCCGGGAGGCACGCCTAGTGATGATGCTAATGGCAAGTCCCCAAAGTTTTTCGAAAATTCTGTTCATTATTTAATACATTTTTCAGACAACCAGAATAAAGCTGGGCCTTCACGTTGGACCTCCCGTGGCAAAGCCTTTGCCACGGGAGGTCCAACGTGAAGATCTGAGATCAGTGATTCCGCGATGCATTAGTAGCTGAACAAGCTGAGCCCAAAGTTCCCAAGTCTCGGAAGCGTACAAGAAGGAAACCGAAACAGCATGCAGATGCTGGAGATGAGTCAGAAGGGAAAGCTACAACAACGACAATTTCAGTGGTGATGATGAGACCTCTGACAGTGAAGCTGAAGACATTATAACTGGCGAAGAGGTAAATATGTTTTTTTTGCATGAATGTAGCTAACTTGTCTTTACGTACAAGCTTGCAAATGCACTACCATCCAAAACCGATCCGAAATCTCAAGGTAAACGGAAAGCACCTGCGCCCCCCAAGAAAAAGAGAAAGAAAGTGACTGCAACTGAACAAGTAAGTACATATATAGTTTTTTCAAGTTAACTCACTCATCAGCTCATAGTCAGAGGCCTATACATCTCAAACTGCAATTCCAACCGCAAAAACGAAGAAGCGTGCACCACCTAAATGGGTACATAATATTTATTATAGCTGTAAAAGAATTATTAACATTCAACTAGCCCAGCAACCCATTTTGGCTCTTCTTCTCTGAGACCACTGTTGAGAAACCAGTCCCTGGTAGCAAGTACTATAAATGCCATCTTGGTGAAGAAACTGTCATCAAGTTGAAAGCTGCATCAAACGGAAACCTATCCAGTATGTTATTTGACTTTTGGTTGATTTCTTATCAATGTATTGACTTGAATATAATAGCGCTCAAGAATCACATCTGAACAAAGTTTGTTGATCACTGGAGAATGTTTCTAGCACTTAACGCAAAGGATGCACTATTACCTACATACTAGTTATGAGGTGGATATTGCGAATGGGACAATTTCAATGACCGTAGAAATTGCACGAAAATACAAGCAGAAGGTCAAAAACATTAAGGGGAACATCGTCAATGCATTCAAAAAGCAGACCGAGGTACCGAATTATTTGTCAAGTTGAATATATCTGATATTTCATCTTTAAGGAATCCTGGGATCAAAATTGTTTTGAGGAACTTCTTGCATTCGTCTACTAGTATGTGATCCTTATTCTTGAGTTTCGTAGTAGGAGATCAATATATATATTTGAGCAAACCATAAGTGCGTAAGCTACTGATAACATGTAGTGGGCATAGGCATGCAGGAATATTAATTCCGATGCGCGAATAAATTTTTTGCAATGAGAGACGAAATTAATTTTCCGACCTGGGGGTGCGGAGGATTCAGAAACTGATAACCCATGCGAAGTAGCCACAGGTGCATTGGTGTTCTGATGACGACTTACCCACTGGGGCATGAGCCCAAGACTGTGGGGACTGAGATGGTAATGAAGGATAGGATATATTCTGTATGTAAAGTGAAGCTCGGTATATATGGTGTGATGTAAAGATTGCCTATTGGAGTGTATGTGAGAGGAGTAGAGATTTGACAAAACGAGGGTGGACTGTTTCATAAGAGGGAGTGTGATGAGAACTAGTGTCTCTGTAGGCAGTCTGATAATAGTAGTTCTGAACATGATGTCTGTGCAGGTGGATGGAAGCAAGCAAATTGAGGTCCCTCCAGTATTTGAGGAAGGCGTTGATGAGTTAGATTTGTGCTGGGTATGAAAACCGACCAAACAACAATCACCCCAATCAGATTCAATCCAAAAGGTTTAATTTAATGCGAGGAAGGAGGTTGTCAAAGGTTCCCTCAACTACTAATTGATTTGAAGAGAAAAGCACTTGACAGTTGGCACAGAGAGTGTGATATGAACAAGGTTTATATTTGGAGGGAGGTTTTGAAAAGCCAACTAACATACAACAACGTGCTGAACTAATTGAGGGGAAAGCAAACACCAAAGCACGGGTCAAGTACGCCAACTCAACAAATGACTTTGCATATCCGCATGAACACCGAGGCATGGGTCAAGTACGCTGACTCAACAAATGACTTTGCATATCCGAGGTGAAATACCCAAGCACGGGTCAAGTATGCCGACTCAACAAACGACTTAGCATATCTCGGGAGCCTTTACATTGCCATGCAATGACACCTTTGGCTGCCAATATGATACATCAAACAAGGGACCTTTGTCTTTTTGTGTGATACATTAGCAATAGGGAACCCCCTTCCCCCTACTTTACTGCCAGTTGGCATGGGAGGGGGGATATAATGCCTGAGCGGGACCCTTGACATCAGGTGCTCACTGCCTCCTTCCACGTTGACGATGAGGCTGGGTCAAGCTCATTTGTGTGATGGCAGATGCAGCACCCAAATTGATACCCATCATTGGCACATTGTCAGGGGTGTTTATTGTACCCCACCTGCTGTTTCCATCAGCTGTTCTGCCGCAACAATATAATATCCTAATCATTGCATCCATTGTGTCCATTGCTCCCACTGATGAGCGCGACAACGTTCCTTTGTTTGATTTGCACCCATTGCGCCTCCGGAACCTGTAATCTTGGTTGCGGAATGGCTGAATATCTGGAGGGTTTGGATCGCGTGTATCAACATTTGGACCAGTGTCCTGCTGGTGTGTCTCTTTTTTTTTTACTTCCATATTTTGTTTCATTCCTACTAACTCTTTACTTTTGCAGCGTTTTGAGACGTCCTTTCTGAGGCTCAGCAGCTCTGTGTAATTCACAGTCATGCCGTTGACATCAGTCATCACCATCAGGAGCTCATTTGCCAAATCAAATACAACTTCCTTGTTACCATGGCTCGTTTGCAGTCTGCCGGGTCCGACGCTGCCATTGTTCTCCACCAACTGGTGCAGTCAGCTCCTGAATGTGTCCGTCTCTTGCTTGACAACCTTTCCTTCCTCGCAATGGCGTTTGGATGGAACTTGATTTTCAACCTTCCAGACTTGTCGGCTTCTCTTGAGGTCAGGATCCAGCTTCTCCACGTTGGGAATGAAGATGAACCGGGTGGGTCTCCAGTTGATTTGTCAGCTGGTGAACCCAGTGGTTCAGGGTCTGCCCAGGTGCTGGATGCTGTGGCTTCAGGAGTGGAAGCAAACACTCAACCTGATGCATCAGCTAGTTCGATCATTCAAGATGATGTTTCGGGCCAAGTTGCCGGACCTTCGAGTGCTGTTCCCAATTCTCAAGACACCGCAGCATAGCAAAATTTTTATATCATCTTTTTGTATTGTACCTATCACACATTGTATTGTATCATAGTACTGTAGTCTTTTTAGACTACTAGTACTTATATCTTTTTCACAATGTATATCATTTGCCTCCTTTCGAGGGGCTAAAATAATTCTGTGTGTTGCATGAGCTTAAGATTTCATCCGATTAAGTTATGAAATTTATGGCTGCGTCACCTTCTAGAAACGAAGTTAAGGCAAATTTTGCAGTCCGCACATTTTAAGTTTGTGCTTGGGCTGACTTTGCGATTCCAATTAGGTCCCAAATAAGGGAATTCTTATCAATCTCTTTGCCAGAACCTTTTTCCTATGTTTCCTGTTCATGCTGTCTTCCTGCCTGCAAGTAGATTTGTGAGACAGTTCGCTCCTTGTAACGAGAGGTCTACTGAAATTTTCGTGATGCGTAAGCGTTTTCTAGTGCGACCCTGTACCCTCTCCCCCAAACTAAACATCTCAACTGTCCTCAGTTGATTTGTCTTATCCGGTTCATGGGTATAAAAGGTGTTTCTTGTTTCTTGAAACCATACCCCACTACTTCTCTACATTTTCTGCCCAGCATTCAACTTTTTCTTTACATCTCAACTCAAAACAGATGGCTTCTGAACTCGCGGCACGTGCTAAAGACATTGAGGACAAACTTCTCTCCATGGAAGAAGCCCTCGATGCTCGAGACGCCATCTTCTCCAAGAAGGGGAAGGATACGTCTTCCACGCATCAACTTGTTGCTGATGCCTCGGCACGTCTTCACGAAGCCCTGGTATGTCTGCCTATTTTGTTTTCTATTATATCCTCATGTTTATTCCTTCGCAGTCCAAGAAGGTTACACTTGAAAAAGCTGCCTGCTCCGACTATTTTGTTGAAGTCTACTCTCAAGGAGTGACTGTTCTTTGTCGCATCAAGGACACTTATCCCAATCTCGAAGCTTCTGTCAAATTTAATATCCACAAAGTGTTCAGTCGGCAACTTGTATCTGCCCATGTAGGTTTACATCTCCCTATTTTCACTCTTCATTCTCTTTCTAACTTCATTTTTCAGAAGGACAAGAAAAAACTTGGTACATTGTTAGGCAATTACCATAGTATGTCCCTTTCTGAAGCTCAGGCTATTGCAGAAGAAGTTGCTGCAGCTTCTCAGAGTAACACCATCATTGTTGATGACAAGGGTGAGGTATGTATCCTCCTCTGCATAATTCTTTTCACTGCATTTCCTCTAATAAGTGCTTCTCATAGTCTGAACCCGTTTCGTGACGCAAGAAGTCCAAGAAGCATACTCATGAGACTAATGCTGTATGTCATCATTCCTCCTTTTCAATCTGCTCTAGTTTTGGATATTTACTGGTTTTTCTCCTAGCCCGAAGGCTTGCAAGATATTGACCTTTCCCAAAACCGTAAGCGTCTCCGCCTCGATATCACAGATACACACGAGGAAACTGACAGTAAGTCTTTTAGTGGCTCTTCTTGTTCTTGCATTGGCTAGTATGGAAGTCAACAACAAGGTGGAGGCTGGTACTGCTTCTGACTCTCACTCTGCTGAGACCAACCATTCTCGCTCTTCATCCATGGCTGACATTGAGGATGGTTCTCCATCTGAGGCCTCTGATGAGGGTCCCTCTTTTCGCACTGGTACTGGCTTCATCATTGATTTTTCCCAAGAGCCTGATTATCAGTATTTCTTTGGTGTACCGGCAGAACCGGATAATCATTGAGACGACAGTTCCATTCCTCCCAATGAAGGTGTTTTTATCATGGATCCTCTCAAAGCAAATCCTGCGTATTTCCATCCTTCTCTTTTTATGGCCCCTCCATCTGGTGAAGTTCCTCCTCCATACGCTTCCACTTCCGGTGAAGCTTCTTCTCCTGGCACCTGCATGTTAATCATCAACATGAGTTATCCTTTTGAGGAGCGAGGTTGGCGTCAGTGCATGATTGTTACACCTCATCATGGCGTTCTCCATCCTATGTTAACTCCCGAATGTTCTCCACATCTATTCCAATTCCCTTGCTTGCCTGAAGTTTGGCAGTCATGTCAGGTTTCCAACGTTCCAACTGATACTTTACGTCAATGCGTTATTCCTAATTTCCCATTCATCTTTCTGCCAGGAAACTGGATGCCTCCTGAGGTTGCCAAAATTTGTCGTCTTTGCATTGAATGCCATCAAATGTTTCTAGAACATCTTGCCCCCATTCTTCATGGTGGTGTCTGGGATGGTGCTCCCTTTCAGACACAGGGGATGCAGAAGACCACCTCCACCTAGTCCTTAATCCTATTAGTGATCATGGTTTCAGTGTGTGCAACATTACTGATCAACCTTTGTAGTGGAGCGAGCTCAGCGGGAGAATCCTCTTGCTATGGAGCTTCTCAAATCCATTGCCTCAAAATCTGTTACTGAACTGTCTGGCCTTCCTATTCCTGCTTTGCATGCCATGATGAATTTTCATTGTGTCGAGTATTTGCATAACATCAAGCTGGCTTGTCTTTATGCTCAATGTGCCAAAGCTAGTCATTCCATTTGTGACCAGGCTCTTGCCAATCTCACCATGAAACTTTCCATCAAGGCTGAACACATCAATCCTCCAATGTCTGAATCTACTTCCCAGATTTCAGGAAACGTTGAGATGTCAAGTCTTGATCCCCCTGAGCCTCCTTCAGCTTGAAGTATCTCTTAGCTAGGTCATTCGTCTTCTGTAACAGTTTTTCACGGTTTTTACACACGTCCTTCAGCTTCTCGTAACTGATTTTATTGCATATACCCATCATTTTCACTTCTCTGATGTTTTTCTTCTATTGCAGTTTTACCTGCCTCACACTCATTCACCTCTTTTTTTCATTCCGAGACTTCCATTCTGTCCCTATTTCTCTTTTTATCTCATTGTACCATCATCATTTCACAGGGTTATCAAACTCGTTGTTGTATGTAGAATGTAGAATTCAACTTCCACTGTCCCTAATACAATTTCTGGTTTGCCACGCATTTTTAAAGCTGCAAGCATTCTGAATTCTTGACTTATTGGTTACGTGGAGCCGGGTTTTGTGTCCAAGGCACCTGTAGCAGCTACCTGATCACATCAGCCTTGGTGAACTGCCCAAGGTCTGATGTGATCAGCAAGGGTAGTTGCCCAAGGCCCTGGGATATGGGGCAGCTGGCAGGGCTACAATCCCTTGGGCAAATACCCAAGGGAATCATCTGGCATATTTGTCAACACTGATAAACCGGACCATTACGATTAAATCATTATCAATTACTGTCCTCTGTGATGAGACGGATGGGCTGGACTCCTTGCGGATCTGGCCCGGGACAGTGCATGACCCAAGTAAAATATTGGCAGCTTAAGGATTAGAACCCTCAGTGCTTCCAATATTAGTCTCATGATCTACATATAGAAACCGGACACGTTAACATCTTTGCCATTTGACTGATACATACTTCAGGGTGTAATTGATCTATCACACCTACTTCATGAGTAATAAACAAAAATAATCATAATAATATAATTAGTATTATTGAATATAGCATGTGCGCCGGCAAACAGAGATCTCCGCCACTCTCACAGCTAAGCCCGGAGGATGGATAATGATGACATTTTACTGTCGTTGTTGTAGTTGGGGTTGATACTGGGGCGGTTGGACAGGGCGTGAAACGGTTGAGGAAAGACTACTAACCCGGCAGCTTTTTCATCCAATATACTTTGAAGCAATGGGAGCTGCAGATGGCCTAGCTCTGCACAATGACAATCTATGTTGGCCTTGGCACTAGCGTTGTCTCCTTCCAAGAGTGTAAGGATTGGATTGCGGAGATTGGAGCACCTGTAGACGCGAAATTCAGTACAGTGCAATTGTCAAAAAGTACTTTAGGACAAACAACACACTCTTGTTCCAAATCACACATTAAAACATGAGCCTTGTCCCAGTCTTCGTTGACCTGTCATACGTACACTCGTTTCATTGTTCCCTCACATCCTGTATACCTTTCCCATTTTGCTCCAGTGACATATGAGCAGAGAGAATGTGAGCTTCATGTAATTGAAGTGTAGGAGCGTGTTTTCTGTACAGTTGTGAATGGCCTGAAAGGATGGTATAAAAGGGGGGAAAAAGACTCACTGGAGCTCAGCCGTCTGTTAGATGGACTAAATCTCGTGACCAGTCTCCAGTTGCTACAAACAGGCCATTATGTGAAGCTGGGGGAGGTGCAGATACGGCTGTCGAAGTAGAGGGAGTTGGCATTGTAAATGGCACTGGTGCTGCTGCAGCTACTGGCGCCGTCGCAGTCGTAGCCAATGAAGCTTGATAAGGACAATACTCGTACGGCACATATTGAGGCATGTACTGCCTCTGAGTAGTCGTATCCCGTGGCGCAACAGTGGTTGGAGTTGCATGCATTGTCACTCTAAAGGTCAACGTGGAAGATGAACACTGAGCATTGTTCAACACAGACTGCAGCATAGTTTGTAAAATATCAATTAAAATGTACCTCGCCTTGTTCTTGTGTGCCTGTTCAAAAAAATCCAACTTGTGATCCTTCTGCTGCTGAGCTAGACTCTGTGTCAAGTCGCTCCCGAGTCCCTGCCATAACAAGTCGCGAACCATTCGTGATTCATGCACCTTTAAATCACTATGATGAGTTAAGTTGAACCAAGAAAAAAAATTGTTGATACATTTCTATCAATCGCTGCTCCCCTTAGCCAACTTCAACTCAACCCCCCAAACCTTCCAATGCGTCGGAAATCCTCCCCCCTCTCCCTTGATACTCTTCAAACACTTATCCAACATTGAAGCCTTGCAAGTCCCCAATCTTCAATCCCCCTCGCACCATCGAATGTCTGTAGGTGGTTTTCCAGTTTGGATATTTTTATCTTTAGCTGGAGAGCTGGGCCATTGGCTGGTTCAAGGGAGAGGATGGTCCGTAGGGTTGAGGAGGTGGGGGTTGCTGAGCCATGAGCTAGTTGGCAAACAAGCAAGTCGGAGGAGTTTGGGGTGTTGGGGCTGATGAGTAGAGTGTGGATGCTTGTTGGCAGTCATTGAAAGTGAGTCTGAGACATTTAGGAATGCAAATTTGAGAGAGGTCATTTCTGAAAAAATAAAAAGCACAAGTAAACATCTAAAAGAGGTCTATAAAGACTCTCTAATTGACAATGACTCACCAGAACAACCTCTGTACTTGCTCTCATACTCCGGGAAGCAAACATAGAGTGTGGAGAAATCATGTGGGGATATAAGAGATTCGGAAACAGTGTGAAAACCTATAATAATGATAAATAAATTGCCTTGATACTATTTTATGAAGGCTTGAGATCCAGAGAGCAGTAGAGGATGGCAGTTGTCGCTGAACAAAAGCAAGAAGGTAGTGTGAGAATGCATTGGACGACAGGCACTTTGTCCATGATCATTGTTTAGCACGGCTCACCGAGTATGAAGATGATGTAGGGTAGCTCTTGGACCCACTGGATATTGTTCTTAGTGATATATCCTAGTTTTTGCATGAAGACGGCGTAAATATTCAAGCAAAATACCCCACAGTATGATTAGATTGCACAAATATGTCAGTTCACTCAGAATCACTGTGCATAACAGTGAGCTCGACAATGTAAAAATTAAGATATTGCCCTCAACGTTTCTGAATGGGTTATCAGGCACTATATACCAGTAATGTGAAATTTGAGCTATCCAGGTTAGTCAAGCTAACTCGACACGGTTTTGCTTACTTTCAAGTAAAGTTAGTACGTAGAAGGCACGTTAAACAATATCGAGGATTATACCAGCACACACTAAATGAGATTTCACCATATAATGTACTTCCAGTGTATTACTACTGCCACACATTAAGATGGAGTGTATAATGACTCCAGAACACTGTTGATTGAGCAGATAAGCCAAACCGTGGTGATATTCAAATGCGTCGAGGGCACCCGTACCAGCTAATATCAAGTGTCTTTGGCTTATTAAGTCAAATAATAGAATATATAAGACTAAATTCATATATTAAACCGACCCCAGGGTGTCCGGGTGGTATCTGGTCTCATCTCATAGCTTGAGAGCATTGTTTTGAACAACAAGCTTGAAAGAAACACCTGTTAAGCGCACGTGGACCGCGTTTCCGAACGTGATTTGTTGGCATTCAACTTTGCTCTCGACGTGCATCCCCTGCCGGAATTACTATGCTAAACCTCTTCAG
Organism: Gymnopus androsaceus JB14; assembly: GCA_009733575.1. Classification (NCBI taxonomy): domain Eukaryota; kingdom Fungi; phylum Basidiomycota; class Agaricomycetes; order Agaricales; family Omphalotaceae; genus Gymnopus; species Gymnopus androsaceus. The sequence continues at coordinate 10,846 of ML769836.1, forward strand.
ACCCTTAGTATGTCTTTTTAAAACTTGTTTCTGGTGCTTATCTGGAAGTCTCTTACTTGGCTATAGGGTTTTCTCATTGTGACATTTATGACGAAACAGTGGTCATCTTCCCCAAACAGCTTTCATTGACTTTGGTGATCTACAAGCACGATATGGACAACATGAGGCCTTGAAAGCACTAGAGCTTGAAAAGCATACAACAAACAATGTCTTGAGGCCTATCTTGTCTCGGAATATATGGACGCGGTTGATCTAGTTGCTGGAGGCTGCATCATAATGTTCCTACATTCACGTACGAAGGATCAAGCTACCGAAACAACTAGAGTGGATCTTGGAGGTGTAGAGTGGCCTAGTGTTGAGTCGGTTCATTTGATTTGTTATGCTTGTGGATTGTCACTCACTTGCTTGTCCTTGACTCAACAACAACTATCAGCCATATGTCTCCTATTCACAAATCCTTTCCTACTTTGACTCCCAAAAGACCTGAATTCTAGCACGATTTGGTGAGTAATGCATTTGGGCTAACTGGGCGTGGAATTCATCTCGACTCTGCTCAGGTTCAATGTCGTCTCTCAAACAAACAGTGCATAAATTCATCAACGCTTTCATTGCCACTGACAAGTCTACCCAATTCCGTCCACCGCTTCCAACTGCCTCGATGCTCAATGATGTCTCCCATTCTCACGTAGTTCAAGCATCCCCAAAACCAAAGCTTCACAAACGTGGCACTATTGACATCTACAGCAGTGTTGATGAGTCATTTTAAGCAGTATGGGAGTTTGAGGTGAGCAAATGTCTTTGTTTTTCTCACTCTACATTAACTAATTAACCCCCTTGGTGCTCCCCTCCCTACTCCCTCATTTTTGAAAGAGTGATATTGATACTGAGTCTGAGTCCCTCAATGCAGATGCAGATGCAGGCAAAAACCCTTCTTTGTTGACTTCAACGCTGCAGCCACCAGTGTTTTCGCAGGGCTTGGCATTCAAACTCAACCCAATCCCAGATCTCCCTCCATGTCCAATGACATATTTGATTCCTCCTCATCCGGCTTCGCATTCCCAGTCTCAGTCTCAATCATGCCAATGCCCAGTTGAGGACATGGTTACGTTCAAGGTCAAGGTCAAGATCATGGTGGTCACCTCATTCACGTACTAATAATAACTCTTAATCCTATAAATCTTCCTTGTACAGAGGGGGCCGAAACCGAGAGAGAAGAGGGTGGGGAGATGCATGTTCAAGGTGTTGACCCCGGTCTCGGTCTCGCTCACACTTGCATTTGCATTCACGCTCGAGGTCACTCTCTCTCCAACTGGTGGCTATGGCCAAGCCCAAATCTCTGCATACACATGACACATGGTACACACAGTTTACACTCCCCAGAATCAGAACGTCTGCGACTGGAAAACCTGCATGCCGAGAAAATTTGATCCCATTCTTTGCTCCCAAACTCAATCGCCTTCATCCACCTCTACCTCCGGACTTTCTCGGGCCTCAACTAGCCTCAATATGGCGCGATAGCACATCCTCAGGCTGAATTTGAAGTGGAAGAACTACGACAAGTTTGAGGAATGCGATCTCGCAACTATATCCTCACATTCAAGAACACTCTATCACAATTCTGCTGAGCTCGGCAAACGGCTCCCGAGAGATCAAGGGCAAGAGCATAGGGTATGGGGACCTACGGTGTTTACATTTCTGACATCATTAAATAACGATGATGTACTATCTATGAGGCTTGTGAATAAGGGTGGGCCATAGATTGAATCAGCCTTTTTGATATACAGCATCATCCAAGACATATTTTGAATAAGTAATTAAATAATAATGAATATTATTAATATATTATTATACCACGCATGAAGTAGCTGTCATAGATCAATTACACCCCAAAGTATGTATCAGTCAAATGGCAAACATGTTAATGTGTCCCGTTCATATGCATGACTCACGAGATTAATATCGGAAGCACTGAGGGTTCTAATCCTCATGCTACCAGTATTTTACTTGGGTCAAGCACCGTCCCAGGCCAGATCCATAAGGAGTCCGGCCCATCCGTCTTATCACGGAGGACGGTAATTGTTGATGATTTAATTGTAATGGTCCGGTTTATCAGTGTTGACAAATATGCCAGATGATTCCCTTGGGTATTTGCCCAAGGGATTGTATCCCTGCCAACTGCCCTACATTCAGGCCTTGGGCAACTATCCTTGCTGATCACATCAGACCTTGGGCTACTCCCCAAGCTGATGTGTTCTGCTAGCTTCCATGGCTGTCCAAGGGATATCAAAACCCCTGTTTATCTGACTGACAACTGCTAAACTCATATGATTCAGCCATTTTTAGCATGACTTCTCATTTGACGTGTTGTAACCGCTTCCTCATCCTCATCTGAGTTATCATTAAACTGCCAATCATCCTCCCTCATGACTGTTTGATCATCTTCAAAGCTATAATCATCATTATCATCTTCCGGCAACTGCAAGTTTGGGATTGCATCAAAAATATAATGCTGCCCATCGGGCTCCATCTTTTCGTCCTCTTTGACCATTGTTTGCAACTGTTCTTCCGATAGGTCAATAAGTTCATGAATGTTATCTGGTAACTCAATAGGTTTGTATTGTGCAACATGCGGTAAACACCTAAAAGCTCCAATCTTTCCTCTCAGTACTGTTCCATCCATTTCTGCTACCACATAGGAACCTCCACGCGTTCTGCGAATCACAATCATGGGTCCCCTGTATCATGGAAACATTTTATGGTCCAGATTCTTCTCTATTGTAGTATTTTCAACTTGGATCAGTTGCCCAGGTTTGAAATCCCAGTCTTTTATCACATGTCAATACTTCTTCTCAAAGTCTCGCAATTCCCGATGCTTATTTTCGTCAATTCTTTCCCTTACTCTCTGTACAAAGGTATTGTGTTTTGACAAAGCCTGCACATGGTAACCAATTAATTCTTCCCTGGTTAAGACCTGATTTGGCGGATTAACCAGCCAAGTGGACTCTACAATATTGAAGGGAAGTATGGGTTCTGCTCCCATACATAAGAAGTAAGGTGAACACCCTAAGCCTCTTCTAGGAGTGATCTGATCTGCCCATAGTATTGGTTTGAGAAACCAGAACCATTGTTTCATGTCTCCTGCAGTACACTTAGCTAGTGCCTATCTTAAGTTGAAGTGTACTTGTTTGATTTTCCCATTTCCCTGGGAATTATATGCTGATATCCTTATTCCATGGATTCCATATTTTTCACCTAACCATTTCAGCATGTTTTTCATCTGCAAGGCGTTATCCGTTACTACTTCTTCTGGACAACCCCATCTGCATATTACGTCTTCAAAGAACCATTCGCCTAATGTGTGTGCATTCTCCTGTCTCAATGCTCTAGCTTCAGACCATGATGATAATGCACATCTTCCATGCACAATATATTTGCATCCATTGCTAGGTGGTGTCATGTTGATAGTATCCACATGCACTTTCTGGAATAACAAGGGAGTATGGGTTACCACAGGTGGTATTTTGATCATCTGCAGTTGGCAATGCTGGCAAGGTAGGCATGACTTGACATACCATGCTATGTCTTTATTGATGTCTGGCCACCAGAATCTCTTTTCCAGAATCCCCTGCGTAGCAAACACTCCTTTGTGTCCCAAGCAATCATGAGCCTGGTATAACATTCCCATTCTATCCTCACGATCAACCACTAATTGTGGCTGGTCCAGGAATTCTTGTCATCTACGGTACAATTTTCCTTCGTCGTTTAAGAAGAAGTTTTGCATTTTCCTCATAAACTTCATGAACTCCTTTTCTGTCATCTCATCTTTTATTGACAATTTCTCGCTTTGAGAGGCATTATGCCAGTCTTTGATCCATGGGATAAGCTGATCTAACATATTCCCAGCTTCCGATCTGTGTTTTTCTGTATACAGATTTTTAGTTTTGAAATCCTCATCTGGTTCTAGAATCAAGGATTTCTGGAATACAGAAAGGGCTTGACCTTTCTGTTCATAAATATGAGCACGTGTTAATTCGAACTCACAATCTTCATCTGCTTCTTCTTGCACATTGTCCTCAAAGTCTTGGATCAACATAGCTATTTCTGCCAGGTATTCTCCTTGCGTATCAATTTCATGCTTAAACTGTTCAAAACTGTATGGTTCTTCCGTTACCCGATTTCCCATACGAAACTTTACCGGTTTCCCGTCATCAACCTCTTCATAACTTTCTGGGTTAAGTGGGGGCCTTGGTGGCTGCCATCCTCCTGGAGTGATTCGCAAAAGTCCATCTGGGCCATGTGTGATTCCCTTTACATGAACTAGCGTGAAGTGGTATTTTCTAATCTCCTCAATCCATCTATTTATCGTGGCATTGGGACCCATGCTTGGGTTATCCAACATGCCTTTTATATAGCTCGCATTGGTTTCCACCATCAAGTTCCTGCAACCATAAATTTGATAGTAACTAGCTTGCAGTGCTAGTTTTAAACCATATAATTCTCTTTTGGATTGCGAGAAATGAGCTTCTCTTTCATTCAATGTTATTGACCCAAAATAGCAGAAGTACCTCAATCGGGGATTATTTGGATTGGTCTGATGAATAAACCATCCTACTGCCTTCCATGAAGTGTCTACTGCCAAGAATACCTCCCATAAATAGGTAACAGGTCTTAGAGCAGGTGCAATGCGTATTCCGTCTTTTCATAAGTCCATTGACATTTGATGCTCTTTGCCCCATTCAAATGGTACATCAGCTGTTAACCTTGTCAAAGGTGCAGCTTTCTTCGCATAATTCTCTACAAACATTCTTAATTGTCCGACTGTGCCTAGAAACACTCTTACTTCCGTATTATCCCTACATGGTGGCCATGTTAAAACAACTTCCGCAATTTTATCTTCTGGCATTTGTCCCTCATATGTGCATTTATGCCCAACAACCATAGTTTCTGAACAACACACAACTGCCTTTGGTCCTGAAAAGGTACATCCGCTATATTTGATCTGTTGCATGACTCGATTAACATTGTTCAGGTGCTCCCAGACAAAGCATTGTATCCCATCATTCCCTTCAATGGTTTCATAACCTCCGTCTGGCAACTCGTAGCGTGTAACAGGGCCTTTAATTGGTACATCATCCACATATGGTATTGTTACATGCGGAATTTCATCCTGTAATATGTATGTCACATTGTCATGGAATATTGGAACTGAATTTGTCCATCCCATGGGTAGCTTTACCAATCGGTATGGTCCAAAAGGCATTTGGAATGTTGTGAGATCCCTTGATATGACTGCTATAAGTCGTTCATCGTAACCCACAAACAAATCCAGTGCAGCCCCACAAGCTCGTCCCGCAAAACTGCGTACAATGTCCGCAGTTGCTGGAGGAATACCCGAATACTGTATAGTAACAGCATTGAGAGGTTCCAAGCTATGGACTATTCACAAACTTTTCCCATCTTTCTTTATTACACAAAACCATTGCAATCTGTAGCTCAAACTCAAAGGCTTGTAAACTCCCGCATCAATCTTCGTTTTGATTACTTTGCATACTTCCTCGAAAATACCAGGTGGGATTGGAATGTTTTTCTTTACCCAAGGCTCATGTGGTAGTACCGGAAATTTCACAGGGGGAAAGAAGTCTGTCCGAAACATGCCTCCCTCCAATGCGTCCCGCGCAAATCCTTTTTCTTGTACCTTCATAAGATGGTGCATAAGCAACCATTCTTCTGGCCATAGAAAATCCTCCTTATGGATTTTGTCAATGATCTTAGCTCTTTCCACTGTATAATGTTCACCTGGCATGAATTCTGGTGGTTTAACAGGTAACACAGGCATCCCTTGCAAAGGATCTCCCACAATGTTCCTTATCACCCGAAATTTGTCTGGTAATTCTGCTTTTACTGGATGTACTTTTACTCCTACTGGTTTGTATTTTAAAACCTGCAGAGTTTCCTCATCACCGATTTGTTTCGAGAGACACCTTGATTTTCTCGAGACCATCTGACTTTTCAGCTGATTATTACGTGCCTTATCCTGGGCAAGTACCAAATTCATAATTTCCAAAGCCGGCACTTTTACTTGGTTCAATGGAGTTGATCCTATCCAACCTTTATCCATTAGTCCTTCTCTCCATATACTAAATACGCGCATCTGGTCACAATCTACCTCATGATTTAGGTAGTTTCTTATCGCTTGCATATCTTCAGGATGCTGTTTCTCGAGGTGCTCTGAACAGGCCATTGTATAGGCTTCTGCAAGTTCTGGCTCCAAGAAACAGACTCCTTCTGCCTTTTTCCATCCTTCAATTATAACTTCACTTTGCTCATTAAAGTGGAAGCTTATAGCAAGTTCATGCTCCTCTCCCTGTTTGCTACTCAGATCATCGAGGAATGCAAATTTACGTTTTCCCCTTTTGACGTTTCTTTATCCCGCTCTTGAGGTTGCTTTATGGGCATATTATATCTCAAAGTGTCTATCTGGGTTTGCCGGGATGACTTCCTTTCAGATGTGTTCCAACAGTGCACCTTTCACCAGTGTTTGGATCCGTGATAGTGAGTTCTTGGTCACCATTGCCCCAATTCTTGATTTCGCTTTCTGTAAGTACGTCAAAGGGTCTCCCTATCAGTACTTCATAAGGCGCTCTATCTTGAACATGGCATTGTAGGTATACTGTGACATGACCAAACTTGAAGGATACGTTTTTGGCCAGACCCAATGTTTGCTGGATTCCACCATGCACGTCCTGCATTTGTATGGTGAAACTAGGATCCCAGGAAATATTCAACCCTATGGCAATCACTCTATCTATTGCCACAATTTGTGAACCGCTGTCTAGAGTCGCCTCTATATCCAACTCATTTCTGTTAATGCTAGGATACACTACTTGAAGGCCATTGCCTCGGTGTGCCACCACAATCATATCTTTTCATTCATCATCTTCATTCATGTCATATTTGAAACACTGAATTGGATCTTTTTGTACAATGGATCCCACTTTCAGTCTGTTACGTTCTTCTGCAAGTACTTCAAACATATCTTCCACTGACATATACATATTGTTGACATCCAGATACTTGCTCAGGATACGAACTCCACGCGGTTCCTCTGATTCTCCAGGTTCAGATAAAGTGAATACTTCAGCCGATTCCCAGGTTCGAGGTTTGACTCGCTGATTCTTGGCTTTTTGTATCATAATTTTGCGTACTTCAGGGGCAATGGCTAATAGTTCAGCTTCAGTTAACTTGACATTTTGCGAATAAAATCTTGCAGCTAATCTTTCCACCAATCCTTCCTGATGCAGCGCATTCTGGAGTTTAAATTTTGGGGTTTGTGCCACCACATTCTCTTCTAGTCTGCCTCTTGAAGTAATCTTTTCTTCTTTTGGCAAATTTCTGGGCATAGGAGTCACAACTAACAGCTGAACCTGGTCAAACAGTCTTCTCGCCATTTCTTTTAATGCAGGAGTTGCTTCCCAAGGAGGTGTGGGTGGTCTAATAACCACTTCCCTTTCCAACTCTTCTTCCTCCTCATTGGTCTCACTCGTTTCATGTGTCGGTGGTTGACTCGACAGTCTTGCTCCCTCTATTCCTTGTGAAATTCTTAAAGCCGGGGGCACATATTTTACTTTCTCATCTTTCTCTGCAACCTTATCTTTTTGTTTCTTGAAGGTTCGCCTTGATGGTAGATGCACCCCATCAAAGGCCACCTTCTTCCCCTTCTTTTCTATGCATTTCGAATTGTCCTCCGGAGTTTTTGCACTTGTACTGGTTCCTTTCACAGACCCAGTTTGTTTCTCTATCATTGAACTTACCAGTTTTTTCCACCAGACAACCCTTCCTGGTTGTATACTCTGATGTTGTCTTTGCGCTTGGCTTCCATTTGATCCAGTCTCTGCTTGATCTCATTGATTTTGCTCATCCAGACTGTTAAATTTCTTGAAGGATCAAGTTGATCATTCAGCTCAACTTCATTGTATCCTTCTTGAAGATCTACCATATTCAAGAAGTAAGCTTCTGCCTGATCCCATTTATGGTCCTTGGCAATCTGCTCAATAATCTGCCATCTGGCTTTTCCTGGCTCATCGTAGGGCATTCTAATCCCATCACGTAGCTGTACTTTCTTACTTCCACTTCCCGGATTTTCGAGAACCAACCATCCTCATTTGAGATATTCTGTGTAGTAGGGGCAATCATAGAGCAGATGCTCTTTCAATTTACACATAAAGCACGCTAGTTCCCTTAGGGTCATAGTTTGTCCATTTCAATTGGTCAATGGTTTAGGTCCTGCATACCTCGTAAGCTGAGAAACAGTGGGCATGACTTGCGCTGTTACCGTTGGTCCCCCTGAAGTGTTCACGACTTCATGAGCAACCTGAGCAGATTTCATTACTACTCCAGCTAACAGATTCATCATTCCTACACCTTCTTTGAATTGCTGCATTTCCTTCATGAATAATTCATTCGTGTCCTTCTCTTTGGCAGCTTTTTCCGATCTGAACTCTGCAAATTTCGTTGGCTCATTCTTGATGTTATTATTGATTTCTTGAAGCATTTCATCCCATAATTCAACTTCTGGGGTAACTTCTTCTTTGATCTTTCAGTAATCCCTTAGATACAAATTATCCATTTTAGGTAGATCTGGTGCAAATGGAATAGCGATTGGCCCTTTTCTGTACGTACTCGGATTGGCTGGAGTATAGTTTTGCACATACATTGTCTTTGTATCATACAATGCATTGAATAACACTCCACCAGTTTGAGCTCTTTTGGCTGCTTCCATTATTTCTTTAAGGGTAAATGGATCTTCCCTCCTTCTATTTCATAGGGTTTCCCCAGGAATGCCTGTCTTGACATACATTGTCATTGCTTCTTGAACACCTGTAGCAGCTACCTGATCACATCAGCCTTGGGGAATAACCCAAAGTCTGATGTGATCAGCAAGGGTAGTTGCCCAAGGCACTGGATATAGGGCAGCTGGCAGGGATACAATCCCTTGGGCATTTGCCCAAGGGGATCATCTGGCATATTTGTCAACGCTGATAAACCGGACCATTGCAATTAAATCATTATCAATTACCATCCTCCGTGATGATACGGATGGGCCGGACTCCTTACGGAGCTGGCCCGGGACAGTGCTTGACCCGAGTAAAATATTGGTAGCATGAGGATTAGAACTCTCAGCGCTTCCGATATCAATCTCATGATCTATGCATAGAAACGGGACGCGTTAACATGTTTGCCATTTGACCGATACATACTATGGGGTGTAATTGATCTATGACACCTACTTTGTGAGTACATAATAATAAATAGTAAATATATATTTTTATATATATTAAATATAAGAACAATGGTGCGATACTGTCTGGAGCTCCTCCAATGGTGAATCGTGTTAATGGATGGCCCTATAACTGCCCTATAAAGACATTGAAGACGCCGACAGCAACTGCAAGGATGTTCTGAACTGGGTTGCAAAGTCGCGGTTCGCATGCGTGAGAGATGAAAAAAAGCCCCTCCCACAAGCACACCATAAAAAAAAGATATTCCCATCCGCGCCCCAAACTTGAAGGAACTTACAAGAGGTCAGAAGTAGGCAAAAACACCGAGATTCAGCCTTGTCATCGGAAACATCATTAGAGGAATGATTGCACTCTGAACAAGTCGGTGGAGCTGCTGTAGACACGGTCAATGCAGAAGAGGCTGAAAAATAGTGGCATTGACTGACAAAGCTCTCAGTTGGCTTGCAACCAGCTGCTGTAATAATGAAGGCACTGAAATCGGGAATAGTCAGTCGGGTTGCGGCGTAGAAGCTGGTTGAGATTTCATACTACATAATCTGCATGGCCAGCCTTCTAAGCATGGCATAGGCGCGGCAGACACACCGGACGTGCTCGCACGGGGATTCGGTCCAAAGTACAACGAGCCCAGTTCCGAGAAGCGATGGGCAAACAGTGGTAAGACCAGCTCGGCTAGATTGGTTAGCAGTTTGACCAGGTCGTTGTACGATAAGGAATGGTAGACCTTTGATAGGGGAACTCCGCGGGCCTTTGACATGAGTATAAACTCTCCCCCTAGACAATTATATGGATTCGAATCGTAATGGTACACCGTCAGCACAGGAATTGCAGTATTTTCCTGTATATACTGCATCGTCGCCACTTCCGATTCGGTTTTGAGCCGAGGCATGAATTTACGAGCATCTCGAGCCACAACTTGCTGTCTATCGGCAAGGGTGACTAGATACACCTGAAAGAACCACCGGTCAGCTGAAACTTGGTAGCAGTAGCATGATAAGAACCTTGTGAAATGTCCTGGCACTCAGAAACTTTATCCTCACAACCTCTGCACCCATTCTCTCCCTAACCACATCCTTGAGCACCTTTCTGTCCACTTCAAATGGCAAGGTGCCATGAAGCGCTGCATCAGCTTTGGTTTCAGCTTGCTATCTGCGTGTTCAACGTCCCAGTCCCATTCCAGTTCAACTTCTGCATCCAGTGATGGCAAACTGTCTCTGTCTGCCGATTCGTCAAGATTTAGCTTCAACTGTTGGAGATTTTGTTCCATATAATCACTGCTAAGACTGGCACTTGCACTGGATGAATCCGACTCTGAAGATTCTGAATCTGAGGAATTTGTTCTTGTCTTCAAACTGCGACCGCGACCTGGGAACCAGTAACGAAAGGATTCGGATGCGCTCCTAATCCCAGAAGAAAATATTTAGTTGAACAAGTCTTGAAAGAAGTTGCAGTACTGACGAGAGATATGAACGTGCAGGATCATGATCTGGATTCGTATTGTAGCCATTCACGGGCGAGGGGGGCGAGTTCCTGGGATGAGCGGGAATGTGGATGAGGTGGATGAGGCCGTCCCCCTTGTCAAACCATTGGTGTCGACAAGGCTGAGGAGGAAGATGAATCCGACGGAGCAGCAGCAGCCATATTAGCCAGGATATCCCTAAAGATTTTCGCCGTGAACGGGCTATATTGGAGGAATGCTGGGAGATGAGCACAAGCCCAGAGTGGACGGGTGGTGGCTGATTCCCAGTTGATGATACATGTCTAAAGAAAAAGGGAGATTAGATTAATACACAGAGGGCGAGAATGGGAAAACCTACAATTTTATAATGCTCCATGTTGTCAACAAACACATTTTCCAAACTAAGATCATGGCAATCCAATCCGAATTCTTCTGGCTGGGACTGGGTAGATCCCCTTAAGTCTCTCTCATGCGCCATCAGTTAATAAACAAACTATGCAACGAACCGATGAATTTTCGAGTGATAATTTGTCATGTCGAATGAATGTTGAGAGCAAAGTTGAACATTGAACTGTGAGATCGCAAAAGAATCACATTCGGAAACACAGTCCGTAGGCGCCTAACGAGTGTTCCTTTTGAGCTCGTTGTTCAAAACGACGTTCTCAAGCAGTAAGATGATATTAGATACCATCCGGACCCATCGGGATTGAATCTATTTAGTCTCTGATATTCCAAAAGCTTGTTTAACAAACAAAATACCCTTGATAGTAAGTAGTTTGTTTTGGTAAGGATGCCCCCGATGCTTTTGAATATCACCACGGGTGGCTTGTCTGCTCAATTAACAACACTCTGGGCTGGTATGCACTTGATTTTGATGTTCACCAGGAGTAAGTACACTGTAAGTACATCATACGACAAGATCTCATTTATTGAACAATGATATGATTCTCGACACTGTTTAACATGCCTTTGGTATACTAACTTTACTTGAAAGTAAGTAAAAGAGTGTCCAGTTAGTTTGACTAATCTGAACGGTTTCAATTTTACTCCTTATGTGTATAGAGTACCCAATATCCCGTTCCGAAATCTTGAGGGCAATATCTCAATTTTTACATTGTCGAGCTCACTGTTACACAGTGAACTGAAGTTGTGATACATACATATTTTTGCAATGTAATTGTACTACGGGGTATTTTGATTGCACTTTGATGCAGTTTTCACTCAAAATATGGGATATACTAGTAGAAACAATATCCGGTGGGTCCGAGACCTATCCAACACATCTTTGTACTTTGTGAGCTATGCTAGACAAGTGCTGAACGATGATCATCGACAAAGCACCCGCCGTCCAACGCGTTCTCATGCTACCTTCTTGCTTTTGTTCAGCAACGACTTCTACTACTCTCTGGGTCAAAACTCCTCCGATTCTCGGCTCAGCAACCCCCGCCTCCTTGACCCTACAAACCGTCCTCTCCTCGAACCAGCCAATGGCCCAGCTCTCCAACTAAAGAGAAAAATATTCGAACCGGTAAACCACCTACGGACATTCAATGGTACGAGGGGGAGTAAAGATTGGTGACTTGCAAGTGATGGATGTAACCTCGTAGTTCACCAAGGTGCGTATTTTACGAATGATCTGTGCTGAAACAAGCTCAGCAAAAGAACATAGATTGTTATGGAGTTTCTTACATTCCCAAGGGTCAATGGCTCTGTTGAAAGTGTACTTTTTCTCCGGAGAATCCTGTTGTCCGTATATTCATCGTGTCGGTTGCTCATGAATCAATCCAGTCTTGCATACTACAACTACGGCTGCAACAAGCTCAAAGGCAGATACAACCACTTCAGCTAAAATGACTATGCGGGACTCCCTAACAACCTCAACCACGTCAAATACTGCTTCTGCTATGACTTCTTCGACCAGCTCTTCGACTACCTTGTCCAGCACTACTTCTTTTACCACAAGCTGCTGCTGTGTGTATCGTTTGATGTAGTAAACCGATCCCAGTGTGTCCGGATGGTATAGAGTTTTATCTCATACCTTGAGAGCGTCGTTTGGAATGACGAACTCGAAAGGAAGGCCTACGGACCGCGTTTCCGAACGTGATTCATTGGTCGCTCTCGACGTTCATTCCCTCCATCCAAGATCCTTCCAAACCTCTTCAGGCCCATGGTATGTCTTTTTTTTGTTTGGTTATTTTGATTAGAAGTTTCTTACTTGGCTATAGAGTCACTGTTCTGCGTTCTACTGGAGTTATGCAAGTACAATTCCAACCAACTCTCCTATGGATGGAAAGGTTGAAGGATATGGAGTGTGCAGGTTGCTCTCTGAGGGAAAGTAGACTCCACTGGTCTTCATAGGGGTTGCGTTCTTTATAAGAGGGCTAGAGGCGATATGGTTACGAAGAGCTCGCAGGGAGAGCTCATGGCTACGGTATGTACTTGAGCTGTTGATCATTGCATTTGACTCATTTCATTGTAAAGCTTCTTAATCGATTCCATCCGTTTGATCCAAGGTTGCTCACGTTTTATTTACACCCGTGCACAGGCATAAATTAACATATCGGTGCGTGTCAAGTTTTTGAAACTTTACAGAAGCTCATGATACTCCTTGAGTGCAACCTGGAGGTAGAGTTGAAAATGTTGTCATGGGTATCTTTCCCCGATGACAAATGTCTGGCTGGTGAATTGCCTTCGGGGATTCTCACCCATGCCAAGTTCGGGGAGCTTAACGTGGGCCTCTTCAAGAAGACTATGATGCCTGTGGAGCAGGTTCTCAAGGATGCAAATATCAAGAAGGATGACATCAACGAGGTATGTTTCCCTATTAATGTTTCTTTCTTTCTTTTCTTTTTCAAAATACCAACCAATAGTCCTTGTCCTCGTATTCCCAAGGTCAACAGCTTCTCAATTAATGTTTTGGGGCCAAAGAGCCTTCCCAGGGTATCAACCACGATGAGGCTATTGTTTATGGTGCCAATAGGGTGGTATTCTCTCTGGAAGGAACTGCGGATGTTGTCCTCGTCCACCCTCTCATCATGATCGAGCTTATCCCTTGTAACATTGCCATTCCTTCCTACCGGGAAATCTCAAATGTGAGTTTAATTGTCTTTTTTGTGAAATAATTTCTGACATTCATTCTCCGATTCCTGCATGGAATTACCTCAAAAAATTGGACCAAGCCAGTAGATTGGTTGTCGGCGGCAGTCGAGAAGCTGAATGAATAGCAAAAGCACTCCGTGATTTTGAGAGCGCAGAAGGAAAATGAAGGAGCTGGGCCAGAGTAATAATATATATTATATTATATTATATTAAATTGTATCATCTATGGACAATATAGATTATCTTGGGCACACAAATCTTGGGCATATGTGCCAGTCAGTTTACTATAGTGTATCTAATGTCTTGGTGAAGTGGTCTGACTGGTCTAATTTGGCGCTAAAGTTGCTCAATTACTAGTGGTCTCATGTTCGATCCTTGGTCTGAATCTTAAACAATGTTTTTACCAGGACCAGGCCTCCCGGATGGGTGGCCGGGTCCGGTGATCTCAATGTCGGCGGTTCAACCTAGATTGTCCCAATTGGGAATAGATTACTTTAATCTATATCTAAGACCAGTAGTTGGTAATTGGTAATGTGGACCATTGGGGAACTGCTCAAGATTTTAAATTAAGGGATTTAGCCTATATCTGAGTGCTTGAGAAATTCCCCTTGCTGATCACATCAGACCTTGGGTTATTCCCCAAGCTGATGTGACCGCTAGCTGCTATGGCTGTCTTGAAGCACAGGGTCTAGCGCTGTTCGATATAGCTTAACTGCGTTGCTATTGGCAATTAATGCTGGGTCACGCATGAGCTTGTCAGCTTCATTCTGAAACAACTTATTGAAGATTTTCAACTTTTGCGAGTCAATCATCCCAATTGGTTCAAATCGTCCCACTAGGGAGTGCAGTTTTCTATTGGATCTGTTAACATCTCTGACTGAGTCTGCAAAGATAATACACATCTCCCATTTGAATTCTTCAAAGTTTGGGGCTTTGACAGAATCCATATCTGCCAATAATTCCTTTGTTTCCACTGTACACCAATGCAACGCTTTTCGCACTTTTGCTTCATTGCTGAGGCTGTCGACCCTATTAAAGATTTCTGTGATCTCCTCTAGCCAGTCTTGTAACCTGTGTGGATGGGCCATGTCAAACCTTGGGGCTTGCTTATAGTCCTTTGGCAAATTAGCATTGTTCAATTTGGCTCTTACTGCCACGGTCAAGGGAGGCAGGCCATATAGCTCTCGCTTCCAGCGTTTGGTCTCTGTTTACAAACATCATTCTTTTATCTTGTGATTTTAAGGTACTAAGTGTTCTGGGCATTAATGGTGTGAAACCACTAATATCCATTGGATCGTTTAATGAAGATAATGGTGATAACTGTTCAGCAGTTAATGATAGCTGTTCCTCCTGTTGGAAGAATGGCAAGTCTTCTTCTTGTTCAAAGTCTTCTGGGTTGGTAATAATTGGCTGTGGTGCAACACAATTTTTCCCTTTGGAGTTCATTGCAATGGTTCTCAAAGTAGTACTTCTAGAACCAACATTATCTGAAGTTTGTGATGCTACTGGTCTATTTGTTGATCCAGTTGCTTCGGTTTGTCTTGGAACAGTTGGAGTGAAACTTCCTGAGGGTCTGTCGTTTTCTACATTACGTGAGACAAATACAGGAGGCTTCGATTTAGCTTTCCTTGTGGGTAGTCCTTTATAGGCAGCGACGTTGTCTTCAGAAATTACTCCGGCTCTTTGAGAATTTCTTGTTTCTCTGGTTTTAGGTTTTGGGTGGCCTGCTCTACTAATGGTGGGCGTAGAACTAGATCCGATTGTCAGACTAGTAGTCCTTTCTTTTCTCGTTTACCAAGCAAACTTGATTATAATTCCAGTAAACTCTTTTGAGTTGTACAGAGATTTTCCACCCCTCGCGGTGGGCTCCAGGTAATGAGCTGTAGGTCCGTTGGTTCAAATAGTGTAGAACAATCAACACTAAGTGATCGGAACACAGGGGGTTTGGCTATCAATTAAAATAGCGAGGGTGTATTGTCAAAGGTTCCGCAAGGAAAATACTCTATCTGTCTCTCAAAAGTGACTGGTGTTTCTTGAAGTGATGCTGGTAGACAATTGAAGGATAGGATCTCCTTTTCTAATCAATCTATACTGATTCGGGGCAATGATAGGGGCAACAATATAACAATGACAACAAAAAGAACCACCAACAATATGGCTTGGTTCAACAAAGTGATTCCCAACAGTAGGGCAAAACCACTCAGGACAACAGACAGTTTGTTTCCTGTACACCTGAGCTCAGTCGCAACAGATGGTGTTTCTTGGTGGTCACACTAGACTCCTCGAAACTAAAACAGCAATTTGACTTGATATAAGTCTGGGGTTTTCACAGTTGTCAGGATTATAAGTCTCTAACACTGGGCACAATAAACAACTCTTTTCCATACCACACAAAGTATCACTTTGGTTCACAAGGGAGTGGTATCTTTCCTGTCTCAGCCATAGCTACGTCAACAAGGATTCACACTAGCAACAAATGAGGTCCAAAGGTAACTTTTTTTGCAAAGGAAATATAGCTAGGTTTTTATACTACTCTTGGCCAGACACCGGTTAAATAATAAGGTACTTTGAGAATCCAGAAAAATGGTACAACTTGTTCAGAAAAGGAGAAATTATAATAAAGTAGTCCATATATGCATATATCTGCAACCCTAGTGTCCGTTCATTTGCTTCTTATGGGCATTATACCCTATTTCTATCTGGGTTATACACCTTTGGTCCTTTCCTGGGCGACGCATACTGCTATGTAGCTGATGCATGTCCAGTGCTGTGCTCACTAATCCCATCATAGTTCTGTTTCTCATTGTAACTTATTGTGTCCTCCTTTCCTTCTTTCATATTATCATTCTCCGTCCTCGTAGCTTTCCAATCATACCCATATCTCTATATCCCTGCAGTATATTCATGCAGGAAAACACCAACTAATGTACGGTGTTATTCTCCTAGCTCAAATCTCTGTCTATTACATGTCGTTTCTTCCATTTCTTGGCAGACACGTACATCTTCCAATACTGGTACATGTCACTTTGAGGGTCTATGTATACTCTCTTGGCTTTGTCAATCCTCCTGTTCTTGTTTTGTTCTTTCGGCATACGCCGTTTATCCGTTGTTCGGTGCCAAACAGATTATTAGCGCTTCCTTGGTATCAAGCTTCGAAGTGTCCTTTGGCTATCATGACAATCTTGGCATCAGCCCACTGGAATTGGTTCTGTCCTGTTTTGCAAAGTTTATATCCTTCCATAATCCCTGAGTTACTTGTCTTCAGAGTGTATCCTTTGGAGCCTGAGTCTATGTGGGCAGTGTGCCTCTTTTAATATGAGTTCTGGCATTGACATGCCAGTAAGACTCTGCTACCGGACTACGGATTCCTACAAACTACTTAGAGCTGATATTCAGTTCAATACTGTGGCTCTGTTGGTCCAAGTACTTCCACACTTATTAGACTCGTTACAGCTATCAGCTCGGGCTCACTAAAGCTCTCTTATACCGTCTCTAGAAGCGAACTTGTCAAGAATTGCATTCTCAAGGTCTTGCCAAAAATTTGGCTTATTACCGCTGTTGGCTACTCGATGTCGGCTCATACAACTAGACTTATAACTCACATTCAGGAGCTTTGGCATTCCCAATCCACCCACTTCTTACTACTAGTCTTCAACTAGTCCACCTGCACGCATATTCAATTGCGGATCTTGCCTGCCTTTTATACTAAAGGCCACAAAGCTACTTTCAGTACCTTTCCCCAAGACCGTTGACCCCGGTCTTACAGTTCAGCCTGCTTACATAACTAATCCTCAGAGTGCCCTTCACTCTGGGTGTTACTTATGTAAGCATATATATTTCCAGCAGCAATATCAGTGATATTATACCAGTACTTTAACAGATAGATTATGTACATTAAGTAGCTATAATAAAATATCCTTGACCCTGGTGGATCCGGGTATACTGCTGGGTCTCGGGTTCACAGAGCTGGACCCGACCCGACCCAGCATAGCCACCCGACCCGGAAATCCGGATCACCCGGCATACCCGAGCCACACACTAACTATTATTACAAGTTTGATGTGTCTCCTTACTACCTT
>ML769837.1:0-44183 GCA_009733575.1 Gymnopus androsaceus JB14
ACACCATGGATTCCAGGCTGGCCCCTGGAATCCAGGGCCCTGGATTTCCTGTGGATTTACTTCATATTAGATAGTGGATTGTTACACTTTGGTCTAACTAAGAAGATATAAGTTGGGGCAGCCTGAAGTGCGGTCAGCAGATGTTCGCGAGTTTCGGAACGTTCAAAGACCTAAGGGGACATTAAAAGAGAAAAAACAAAACTAGTGTAGAGATATACAAACATTATGAAAGGACGTGTCTTTTGTGCCAGGCTCTTGTTCGAATTTTTCTTTGTCAGCAACTAGAGCCCAGCCATCTTGTCAAAAACTTGTCGTTGCCCGAATTAAGCTGATACTTCCCAAGCCAATAATCATGTGTGAAACCATGAAGGAAGTCGGGATCTTTGAGGATGATGGTTCGATACGCTGCGGTTCGCTCAGAGAGACAGGGTAGCCCGCCATCAATGTGTGTCGAACATTCCAGATGGAAAGTCTGAACGCAGTGAGCACTTCCTATTGTCATCCTTTCCCTTACAAACTGTACACGCTGGCTGGTACCAACACCACCGACCTTTTGGTCCTTGAAGCAGGCCAAAATGTAAGGAAGTAACATGGGTAGCCAAATAGCATTGTCATCAGTGAACACAATAATGTCAGTCGTCATGTTTCTAATGCCATGGCTCATTTGTAGTCTTATGTTAGCAAATGGCACCGTCAAAACACGTATTCGCTTTGACCCGGGGTCAACAGCATTGGCAAGGTCCTGCAGTGGTCCGAGCATCTTTTCTTATGTGATAATGAGAATTTCCCTTGGTTTCCTGACTAGCCAGCTACGAGCTGCGGTAGTGATAAAATCTAAAGGAAATCGTGAACTTGAAGTTACAGCTGAGGGCAATTGGATGACATGAGTTGAGGCAGATGGAGGCAGCAGAACAACAATGAAGATTGTTGTAAAGCCACTACGTCTCCTCATGCTGTAAATGAATGCATTTTGTTAAACTATAATGAAAGGCAGACTATATCCTCCGAGAGAGAATGAAGGGTTGGAAGCTCGCTAGCATTGAATGCGAGCGAGAGATGAAGGGAGCACCAATCATTCTGGTAGCCTTTTTGAAGGACTTTGGAGCTTGTTGGAGCCAAGAAGAAGCTTTTCATTCAAAAAGACAAAAAGACAATAAGTAATAAGTTGACACCTGAGCGCTAAAGTCAGTGTCATGCTAGATAAGGTCACTATAGCTTCCATGGCATCTCTTTGTTTTGTCTTTCTCTTCCAGTATCTTTCTTCCGTCCACTAGTTGCAAAAATGAGCCTTTTTCGCACTCGAATTAATGTGTTTGTCTGGTGCGGTTCGAGAACGACCGCACAATCTCCTTAGTTTGAGCTTAGCTGAATCTCTACTCCTGTGAACTTATACGGGTTGAAGCCGTGATGAGAGTCGTTCAAGGTTCAAGAGTAAGCTATTTTTACTTTAATCTATTGTGTATTCATCGCTTTCAGGTCAGTACATGGTCAAAGTTGTTGCTCAGTTTAAATGATGCTCGACTGCAAACAATGTGTTCCCATCCCTGATGACACGGATTCTCCGAATTCAGGGTATGTTTGTTTTGATATATTGTGCATTTATTATGCTAAAAACTAGTAGGCATCAACAGGTTCCGTCTAATATGCACCAGACAAGTGCCCTTGTTTTGGAAGATCAAGCAGCTGGCAGGTGGTAAAGAATTTCTTATGAGAGTGCATTTTGGACTTCCTAGCACCAAGAACGAGAACGACCTACCTGCTTGGGAACATATTCAGGTAAATCTACTGTTTTCTGCTGTCTGCTCCGCTGACTCGTGTACAGGTTCAATATCTGAAAATTGTCAAAAAGCCTGGATATCAGACTTTACTTTGGGTACAATATATTATGCAGAATGGAGATGATTACAGGTGAGTATTCATTTTCTTTCTCTCATCCATTTGCTGACAGAGCATTCCAACGTTTGCATATCAATTCTGGAATCATATACAGGTTTCTTCTCTCAAATTTTCAATTGTTCTTATTGCTAGGGGGAAACAATATCACATCGATGACTACCCCAATTTCAAGGATTCTAGGTCCAGCTGCCTCACCCAGCTCAGAGGCGAACCCTTGTTGAACTGCGCCACCACTGTTTGAAAGGGCAAGCATAGCTAGACACGCATTTTTAGCTACAGAATCTTCACCAATGCCACCACCCTCCAGACATGACAATATAGCATTAGCGGTAGCGGAAGCCTCAGACAAAACAGATATCCAACCAAAGAGCTCTAATGGACCATGGACGATAGGCTGGTACTCATCTGAGACTGCATTTGACCATACCAAAGGTGATCTGGTACATGATGGACAGAGCGTGTATTCTCCTTCTGGCGCACGCACTACTCATCGTCCGTTCCTTTACGAGATCTCATTCTAAATTACACCTATTGCCGCTTCACCATCATAATGGTTGCATCCAATTTTACTGCTGTCATTGCTAGTTTCTCTGTTTTTCCAGAACGGAACTAGAGCCTGAATTCTTTGCGCTCCCTCTCAGTGCCATTGTATGAACCTATTACGCTGTCTTTCATCTCGAATCATTATTCAAACCCTGCGTTACTTTGGCTCCCATCTGTCACGTTGACCCAGACTACGGAGAATCTGAAATCATTTTTCCGTCTTGAATCACCAACTATCCACAATTACACCATCCTTAAATTGCGGTGGAATAAGTACGTTCTGTCAATATTGCGGTCATTTTCTTTCACTTATAATCTTATTCCAAAGCTCGATGGCAAGCCAATACCCCATCCAAATTAAACAGACTCCCAAGTTCACATCCATCAAAGATTGGACTCACTCTGATGCCTACCACAACTCTTTTCTCATCCCCCAAGATCCCGTCCTCAATGCTGCGCTGAAGAACAGTGCTGAGAATGGATTGCCGGAGATTGCTGTTAGTACTGCACAAGGTAAGTTCTTGCATCTTCATGCTCAGTTGATCCAGGCAAAAAGGATCTTGGAGGTGGGACGCTTGGCGGGTGAGTATTGAGTGAACATCAAACAAGCAAGTTTCATGAAAGACTAACTGCTTACGATGTATTAGGTACTCCACTATATGGCTCGGACATGCCCTTCCTGGAGACGGGGAGCTTATAACACTAGAGATTAACAATAAGCATGCAAAGGTACAATACTAGGACGCAATTACTCATCGGGCAACATTGACGCTGGTATGTACATAGGTCACCGAAGAGAACCTATCCAATGCCGGATTATCCTCCAAATGTAAAGTCATTGTAGGTCCGGGACACGACTCGATGGTCAGCCTCCCTTCAGACAAGAAATTTGACCTGATCTTCATCAATGCCAATAAACCATCCAACCTAAAGTATTTTACAGAAGCGAAACGGCTTGTAAGGAAGGGTGGGATTATCGTAAGTACAGACTATCCATTCATATCACTGAATATAAAATTAACTTGGCTTACTCAGATTGTCGACAACATCGTTTGTTTTGGATGTGTCACTGACCCGCAGGAATCTGATCATAACATTGAAGGAGTAAGATTGTTGTTGAGTGGTCTGAAAGGTGAATTGGATTGGTTCTGTTTGACTTTAGCAAAACGTGCTAGTGCTGAGTTGTTGTCGCTGTGATCGGTTGCACCAATGAGTTCACGTGAAGAGGAAAGGCTGGAGCTCTGAAACGCGAGCATTGGTTAGAAGTAAAAGAAATAAAATATAGAGCTCACCCGTAAGCGTACGAGGTTGGTGTAATTTGCAGAGGAGCAACTGGCTTGTTCCCGTTCAATGGGGATTTGCTTAGAAAATTGTTGTGATCGAGAAGTCTGCCTTGACCCAGAGGTGTGCCTGCAAATGACATATGCTCGCGGAAGCACGCTCACCTAAGATTGAAAACACACTGGTGATAGCTGGTGATAGGTATTAAAGCAAACATTTAATATGTCAAAACCTGAGAACAATGCAAGTGCCTGTTCGGTGTCTCAGACAAATCATTTGGTCTTTGTTCCACAAAAGTGATATTCTTGTTCATTGTTCTTGGCCCAAGCGTTGACAAAGCTACAATACACAAACGAG
This sequence comes from Gymnopus androsaceus JB14, assembly GCA_009733575.1. Classification (NCBI taxonomy): domain Eukaryota; kingdom Fungi; phylum Basidiomycota; class Agaricomycetes; order Agaricales; family Omphalotaceae; genus Gymnopus; species Gymnopus androsaceus. The sequence continues at coordinate 4,078 of ML769837.1, forward strand.
ACACTAATCCCGCAACAAACTCGCACCTTTGCCTTTCCTTTTCCAGTTCTGCCTCCATGTAGCTTCCGTTCCCAGTACTTTTCTTCTGCAGCACCAGCCGTTTCCTTTCTCCCCCACTGTACTGTTCCCAACTTGGCGTCCCCGCCAGTCAATATGTATTTGGATCTCCTGCACACGCAAACGAGAGCTAATACGCTATCAGTTCTTGAGAGAACGCATTTCCTCTTGGGAGAGGGAAGACCATTGTGAGGGTCCGTTGTTCACCGCTGCACCTGTGCTATCAAACGAGTCACCCATGAGAGGCACCTGTAGACTTGAGGTCAGAAAAGCATAACGAAGAAAAGCCTATACTACACACTGAGCAGATAAACACGGATTCGCCTGTAATAACTTGGAAATGTTGATATTCCGAATCAAACTCTTCTTTGGGGTAGACCTGGATGATTTCGACAGTGAGTGCCAATGGCTCACTACTGCTACTCACTGACAACGCACCTCTAGAAATTCGTCTACATCCGCCTTGGTGAGCTGAGGGAAAAGACACTGAAGGGACTGTTTACACTTGCCTTGAGGAATCAAGGTTTCATTCGACGTCAATCTACACATACTATGGTTAGCTTTTGACCACAGATAGTGAAGAAGTTGACCGACCCAACAAGTAATGGCACTCTAAAACTGACCACTCAATATGGCAGCCGAAGGGTACTTCGATACCAGCTTGTCATCAATGACCGGATGGAGTTTATATGGGTTATCGCTTTGGCACATACTTAGCTCTGATTCTGAGCAAAGCCAATGCCAGATAGAGCTCACAACGCATCGCTCATAGCCAAGTCCTGAGCTCTCGCAAGATCAGAAACATCTGCCTTTCGCAAACATTTCATCTTGGCCTCAACCAGCATGACTAGCATAAAATTCAAAAAGAGGCTTTGAGCGTATTAGGAACCAGTATCAATCCCTACTTGAAAGGCATTTCACTCACCTCCTGCTGTTCAGGCGTAGGCACCGGAACGCGATAACCACTTTGAACAATAGCTTGTGCGAATAATCCTTTCCCATAGACATTCCCATTTTTCTCTAAACTGCTAGCAGCAGCAACAAGGTGCAATTTGATAGAGCTCGCACCGGCACTATGTCCGTTAAGAGTAACCTAAAAGCGAGCTCGTTAGATGTCATCAGCACAACTGCTCTGGAAACCAACTTTGTTGGGATCTCCACCAAAAGCAGAGATATATAGCTGAATCCATTTGAGGGCTTCAATCTGGTCGCAGGCCTACGTTGAGATCACCAAAAGAAGGGGAGTCCCAGGAGGATGGATGTGCAAGGTAACCAAAGGAAGAGATAAGTACGGTAGTACACCAAGACGATGAAAACTTGGGAACCATTTGGGTTTTCCTGAATCCGATGATCGGATGGAAAGTTGAGCGGGTTGCCAAAGATGTATCCTAGTAAAAGAGGTTATATATACACAGAAAGTTATACATAAATACTTGCCTCCACCGTGAAGGAAGACTAGAACGGGGACTGCATACAGATTTCAGTGACCAATTCTCAAAGAATTGCCCAAGCGCGAAATGTACGATTACTACCGTGTTTCACTCCCAATGGCATGTAAATGTTAGCCTTTAGACAATCTTCACTTCCTGCGCCTCCAGCCAAGTTGTCTGCAGTTCCAATTGACATCAGGGTTCATTCCATACCTTCAAGATTCAGAACTATCCCTCACCTCGACCTCCTTGTATACAAAAATCCGAAAAAGCCCTAGCATCTATCACTTCCGATTCTCGACTAGAAGCTGGGCAGATGTATGTACAAGCTGGCTAGTAACCAGGATAGAATATCAAATGGGAGCATGCTGATGATGAAAGCAAGATGAAAGCATAAAAGAGTGCCAAAAGAGCGCCACTCCCATGCGACTACGGGAAATGCCAAAACACAAACTAAACGCCGCGTCAGCGAATAACGAACCTTCCCCTCCAGAATCAGACCTCATATTCAGCAACAATGTATGTCTGTTGCCAGAAAGAGAAGGACAAAAACAGAGAAGATGCCATGGAGCCAAGAACATTTTTTTTCAAAAAGATAATAAGCTATAAGCTATAATAATAAGTTGATGCCTGAGCGCTAAAGTCAACTAGATAAGGTCACTATACTACCAGAATGATTATTATTACTCCCTTCATCTCTCGCTCGCGTTCAATGCTAGCGAGCTTCCATCTATGAATGGGTTCAAGGCTGGATTAGAAATGAAATGTGTCGTCAACTCAACAAGGGCTGGCTATTAGGCAGCGAATACTTGTGCAATGAGGATCTTTCGGTATTTGACCACAAAAGGTTAGATATTGCCCTATCACTTGTTATTATCTAACGTTTCATCCAGAAAGCGAGAAAGAGTCTCTCTTTGAGCTTGTTCTGCCTTTCCTCACAGTACCATTCTGATATCCTTCTGTGTTTGCTCCTGCCAATCACTTTCATCTTCCCTTCCGTTCGGCTGCACCTTTCACTCAATTCAGTACTCCTACCCCACATGGTCCTTTCCCCATCTACCTACATCCTGTGTGCCACACTTGTATGATTTCTCATTTCGACTGTTGGACTCCCTTGTGCATACCACTAGCCACAGACGCAGCCAAATTAGTCTATTTCTCCCGGAGAGAAACAATGCTCTTTGGTATCCCTAGTTTTTATCCACGGGATAGAGCAGACCATTGACAAAGAGTCCATGCATGTCTAGCTGCTGAAGGTAATGGTCAAGTCAACGAAGTTGAGGTTGAGAGGGTGTTCAGAAGTGAACTACCTGAACCCACACAGGAGGATTTCAAAGAGCTAAATGCCAGCCTCTTGGGTGGAGATATGGCCAATGCTTCTTCATCTTTCCCCAAAGGTGGTGGAACACCCTTACCACAAGCCTTTGATGCCTGGGACAACGTGCACAAGGCATTACCAGCTGTCAATACGTTTGATTCAGATCTCAAAGCCGCTGAATGTATCCTTGGCGGGGAATTCAATGAAAGCACATGTTCGAGTCGCTGCTGGGACATGGACTGGTCGCGGTTATGACTTGCTTGGTCGACTTACAGGTGATTTCACGCACTCAGCTCTGTCTGTTTCTATTCTAATTTGTACTTCTTTTGGCATAGCTCATGAAATACTGGAGAGGTCATCACCTACACCTGTCCGGTGGCAGTTTTCTTGGGAAGATGCCTTGGACCAGACTGAACCAAGTGACGACAACGATGAGATAAAGAGAGAGTTTTTAGATCCTCTAAGGATGTATCAGTTGTCTAGGTTAGGATCAAGTAGTAGTAATACTCCCAGGTCTTTGCTCTTTGGATGGAATAGCTTGCCAGAATCCTCCCGCTCCCAGCATAACAAGCAAGGATCGCATGTTCCCCCATGGTCATATCCAGGTTGGTCCTGGATCACACTCAATTTGCATATACTGTAATCAACATGCTTTACGTAGAAGACAATATTTCCCTAACCACTGACGGCTCCACCTATCACCACTTACAGTCTCGGAACCTCTCCTCAACTCAACCAAGCGCTTCAAACTCTCTCATTGCGGAAAATACTGTGAAACCCCGATGCCGTACTGCTCACGCTGATCTCATGGATCACTTGTTCAGTGATGTTGCCCTTCCTCCTCCTCCTGCTCCCATTTCGCGTTGTTCCTCATCTCCAGAGTATGCTAGGGGACATCCATTGCCCTTGCCTCACCTTAAACCAGTATACCCCAGTTTGCCTCCTTTATATAGTCCCAGCCCTCCAGAATTTCATTGCTCCATTGCAGATGTGCTTGACACTGCTGATCACGAAACAGAGGCGCAGGAGCATCGCTCAAGAGGAAGAGCTTGGTCCTTTCCCTCGTCGTTTGGTGAACCTATCATGGCTTCCCCCATCACAGCTTTCAGGATCTCTTTGAGGATCTCTGGACATTGATATTGGAAGCGGAAACTCTTCAGATGATATGCAAGAAAATTGTACATACCATCATCGGTTGGTCATGTCCAGACTGTCTGGTGATGGTTCGCGCTCTTGAACGGATGCAGCGCCTTTACGCACTCACACCCTTAGGTCTTCATCCTCATCCTGGTCTAATAGAATCCAGTTTTCCGAGCCTTCTCGCTTCTTTGATTCTCAACATTCCTCAATATCTGATATGGCAAGGACTATAGGCTTACCCTGGCCCATCACTGAGGACATCAACATCATTCCTGATTGATTTCGACATTGGAGCATCATCATCCCGCACAGGAGGAATAAACAAGGCAACAGATAATGCCCACCATCCTCACCTCATGTATCCATCTCCTCAAGAAGAAGAGCGACCCATCAACCTTGCTCCCTTCATCTCATCTCCCGATTTGGGTGCACTCTTTTCCCGCGGTGATATTCCATTGAGCTCCTTGGATATGCCGATTTCACCTCCTGGCAATCGCATCCTCGGATTGACATAGATGAAGAAATGCCGCTACCATGGTCTTATGTGCAACATCTTCAGAGGTGGTATTCAGTACACGACATTTCCCGGCAACAAATGTGTCTCGCCAACATCTCAAAAAGTCGAGATATCAAACCTGTTTGATTGACAGACAGGCCCAGTATGCTGGATGGAATGGAGCTCAGATGGATATGTCCTTGCTGTTGGATGGAAGCATGACCGGGGAATCTTTAGCATTGGCGGGAGGTGCTTGGTCTCTGCTTTTGGCGTTGAAGACATTGACAAGTAAAAGTTCGTTCTTTTCTTTCCTTGAGGTGTGAGAATATACTAATAGACCGCAGATTCCAGGATGCATACATGTATGGGATATCAGATCTTGTGAGCACAGTTTTTTACTACTTGCGTTCACGACTAAAACAACTACTAGTTTTGGGCGCCTAGAAACTTTGAGCTGGTTGTGCTCACTCAGCCTTTGCCTAAAAGTACGTTCATACCTACAGTCTTGGACAACATGAATTCTGATCTTGGGACTACCCATAGACAGTCAAGTCTTTGTCATTCCTTTTGCAAAGAGTGCTACAACAGGCCAACACTTTCTGGTACGTGATCTAACCAGTATATCATCTTTGTACCAACTGAGGAATGACGTACATAGGATAACACTCGTTCCGCCTTTTTACAACTGGAAGACCATGCAATTATATACCGCAGGGCAGATCAACCCAATATCAGTATTATTATTAACCCGGAATTGGATGTTTGGCAACATATCAAGGTAATTCTTTTCCTCATTGACAAGTGTCAAACTATTCTGAATAATTATTTAGGTCCCTCATAGCTACCTTGCAACAAACTGCCTGATATGATACTCATTGTTGAGCTCCAATGGCCGTGTGGAAGTATCACTTTTAATGGAGTTATTGCTATGGATTGTATCAAGTTTTGTTGGATACATCTTCGAGGTATCGCTGTGCTCAAAAATTGTTGTGGGCTTTCAATGGTAAAGGAATTCGCGTATGGTTGAATGCATTGGCTATCGAGACTCCTGCAACTCAAGATCAGAATGGGATTCAGGAGAGCGTGAAGGAGAGTGTCAGCGTCCCGCTCAAGTTCTATCTGTTATGTATGTTTTTTTTTCCTGCCGCGTCCAATTTCTGCGTCTCATACATGTCGTAGCTGTCCTTACGGATAAAGGGATTGTCATTGATGCTGAATATGAAGTCGCTACTCAGTCGAACCTACCTTTTGTAATGTTTCGGCATGCGACAAGTGTGAGTACTGCTATTCTCAATCGCCAGCCTTTTCTCACCTACTTGCAGTCTCATCTGTTCTTGTACCATATTCTTCAATCTCATCTTGAAGCATCGCAAGTCAAGGAAGCGGTGACCTTTGCTTCACATTATCAGGACTTGTATACTTTGCACATGCAATTCAGATACTGCTTCCTGATGTTGTTGAATCTGGGGCAGAATCAGATGTGGATAGCGAGTTGTTGAATAACCAAGAAGTCCTTGCAACAGTCGTCGAGTTTCTAGATCATTTTGACACTGCTTTGGAGAGACGGTCAAGGTTTATGTTGATCAAGACCATACCTTGGGTAAAGTAGACCATCTTGTCAAGTCTTTCGATCAGCTGGCACCACTGCATAAATTGTGTTTTGCTTGGAGGAATTTCATACATCTATGTGTCCATCAAATTACATTTCTTGTATCTTATTACCTTTCTTCAGAATTATGTCTCCTCAGTTGTCCAGTCTTCTTTGGAAGAATCCATGGCTTCAAGTCTCCTCAAATTCAAACTGTGCACAGACGAGATACTTGACTCTGCATTCAGGAAATCTCCAGACTTTTCTGATGCCCTCTCTGACGGGTTTTTGTCTGGCTTCAAGATGCGCCAAAACAAACCTGCGGAGATGTTAGGTAAATATCTCGATGGTATGATGAGGAAGGGCCAGGAAAAGACAACTTGCCAATAATCCTAGCTCCTGTTCTCCTACTTTTCCATCCCAAGCTCACGCTACTTCTGCTCTTGCTGGACCTTCAGGCAACTTACCCGGCACTATGCTGAATTCCACAAAACCTTTCATTATGAACTGGGCTTCCGTCGTGCCAACAGCGTCCTCTGCACCTCCAACAGCTTTTGTGCCTTCTTCCACACTAGCTGCACACTCGCCATATCCGAAGAATGCAACATTTTTGTTGGCGATCTCGCTCCAGAGACCTCCAATTCTGATCTGTCGCTGTTTTCCACGACCCTGTTCTTGGCCTTTGCAACGACTGTGAACCCAAGTTTATTCCTTTTGTCAGCTGCAAGAGCACAAACGTTTAAGAAATTATGGTCCTGTATGGTAATAGTCTTTGTCTTTTTTTCTCGTCTACTGGTTTGACAGATTTTTGCAGGTTTACCAATTAATCTGACTAGCAATGTGCGTTAATTGACATTCACGGTCTTTTGTGCTTTTCTCGCCCTAGTAGGTCCTTTTGACTACACATTTATCTTGTTTCTAGTGCAGATCTCCATGTCAGCCAAGTTCAAACCTACATCTTCATAGGGTTTTAAGGTCCAATTCAATGAACTGCAAATAAACTGTGAATTGCATTGGATTGCACTGGAAAATGCACTGCTGAAGGCTACACTGATGCACAGTTTAAATCAGTGCCAGTTCATGATGCATTCAATTTTTGAAAATTACTTAAACTGCCTTGCATCAATTTAAATCTGTGCAAATCAATACTAATACAAACAGAGCTTTGAGCACTTCTATCATGCTGAAGTTAGACTTCCAATAGTATATACTGTGGTGCCAGAAATTAACCAAACATGTGAAATTTCAACTTGTGATCTCAATATCTCAGCAGCAGGGACATATGAGAGCAAGGGCTTGGTGTGTATTTTGTAGTGCTTTCAGTTCCCCAGATTCCTCAACTTACAGATATTGAATATCTCAACTCAGTCACAAGATAAGTTCGGTTAATTTCTGGCACCACAGTACCTGATAAACAGGACATTTACCAGCTGAGTTGGCATTATTATGCTGAGATACTCTATCTTTAGATGTAAGAATGACCAGTTCAAGCCAGTTTAGATTGTGAATTGCATTGAACTGCACTAAAAAATGCACCGCTAAAGATTGCACTGATGGACCATTTAAACCAGTGCCAGTTTACAGTTCATCCAGGTTTCAAAAAATCTTGCACTGGTGCAATTCATGATTCATTAAAAATTTAGCAAATAAACTGAATTGAATTGGACCTTAAAACCCTACATCTTCAATAACGCCCCAAGATCTTGCTCAGTTTCAGCAGTATGTGGGTCAAGTGGTATATTATCTGATCCCGCTACCATTGTAGTGGCAGCGTTCCAATGAAACCATACAATTTGAACGCTGTCAAATCTGCACCAACCAGCTCCATCACTGCCTATCACTGCTCCGTTTGCCCAGGAGCCTCCTCTAATGGACTATAATCCTGCCATGGGATCCGCAGGTGTTGGCGGATATATGTTCTCTGAACCAGTCTTAGAAGCATCATACCAAGCTCGCGCTATTGTTGAAAATCTCCGTTGCAATAATTGTTATTTAATCTGATTATTGTATGAAACACAATTGATGGGCATTTTGCGCCCATGCGCTTGCACAAAAAGATTTCTTGGGCTGCCACGCCAATGGATTCTACTTTCTTTCTCATTTCTCTTCTTTCAGTACCAACCGCATTTTCATTGGAATTGTGGTCAACTAGCTTGTCTTTTTACTTTGGGCTTGGAACAAACGTTTCCAGCGAAATTCTTTCACTATGACCGCGGGCAGCTTTTGAACTTCCGCCGCCAATGATACAAGATTTTCCGGTGTAGCTTATATTCGTGGGCCATTGTGGCTAAATATGCCAGCTTTAACCATTGGAATGCTGGGAATCTCCATCGTTTGGTTGGTAGAAATGGCGTATGCATCAACTCTCTTGTTCTTTCCAAGTCTGCAATGGCTGTAGCATTTTTTGCAGGGCCTCTATCTGGTCTTATAATGGTCAATCAGTTCAACTATTCATCAATTAATATAAATACTAATATTGCAAAACAGCAACTGTTAATTGGCATCCTGGCCGACTTGAGCACGTCAAAAGGGAATATGGAGACCATACACAATTGTTGGAACAACTTTGTCCATGTTTGCAATGATGCTGCTAGAGTGAATGAAGGAGGTACTTCCTGGGTATGTGCTTGACTGAAGGAGCCTTGTCGTTCAAACTAATACAATTCTCAATTAAGATTGGCCTAACACTGTGGCTTGCTGTGCTATTAGTGTATCTCATAGACTTTAGTGTCAATGCAGGTCTTAATCCTTACTTTGCTACCCTTATTCACCATATACTCATCTGTTCCGCAGTAATGGTTGTTGACTGTGTTCTACTTGTTGATATCTTGCCTGCAACACTTCAACCCTCTGGGAATGCCTGGGCTGCGCAAATGGCAGCGTTTGGGAGCATCATTGGGTATTTTGTGTGCGTATTCTCAATCTGTCTTCCAGCATTCAACTTATATGTCTTTCATCTAGCGGAAACCTCAACCTCCCCTCTCTGCTACCTATCTTTGGTCACACCGAGCTGCAGATTCTGGCTATAGTAGTCAGTCTTATTCTATTTGGAAGCCATGTCATTGTGGCTTGGTCTGTGAACGAACATGTTCTTGTCAAAACCACCGCCACTGGAGCTGGTGGGTAAGTCCCTGTTCGAAATACACGTTGGAAGCCCCTCATGCTCTATATGATACAGTATTGCCCCGCTGCTTTTCACACCCCTGTTCCTTTTCACACTCTCCAGAACTTAAAAACAGATGCAGCTGGGGTATATTTTTGCTTAAAGATGATATATTATGCCTTAATAGTAGCATGTATACAGGTTGGAAGTGGGAAGGTGCAGAAGTGTATGTTGAGCAAGCTGTGAGATCAACTGATTTTGGCTGATTTCACACACACCACTCCTCTTCACAATGAAAATCTGTTCATAGAATGACTTTCCCCCACCTTGACAAAAATTCTGTGGTATATTAAGTACTCAAATAGTACTAAGAAAGAACCTCCAAATCACAGAACAGCTAAATTCTTTGTGAATATGCCAATATTAAATAATTTTAAAGTTGTGTGAAAAGCAGTGGTGGAATACTGTAGTCCTCTTGCAAAATCTTTTACTGGCAAAGTCCCAGAATAAGATAAATATGTAGTTTCGTTTTACGTTGCATGCATGGAATGCAGATAAGCTCCAATAGCTAGTTGGAAAGTCAAAGGGACATGGTCAATGGTTGAAGGAAAGAGAAACAAAAGCCACGCGATTCACGTGTTGCGGGTGCTTCTAATGCCAAGTGGCATAGGTGTACGCATTGAAAGGTTTAATAAAGTTATACACTGTCCCGATGCCACTGCTTTTACCAATTTTTCTTCAGCAATACCCCCATCTTCCTTTGAAATGTTCATTCTTTCAGTCGCTCTTGTCCTCGTCATTCCTTTTGTCGCTACTCAGATGGTGTTGAACACCAATAATACTGCCATTCAGATTAAGCTATCGAGGTGCATTTTACGCAAGCTGACCTAGTCTCCGCATTGCTGGCTACATTCAACCCAAGCGCCATAATGACTATGGTAGGAATTTCTTCAATTCTCTTGGTCTCAAAGGCATTTCGGATGTTTGTCCAGGCCAAGCCCTCACTCAAGACCGTTGGTGCCCGCTATTCATTTTTTCAATAATCAAGCTCATACTATATATTTGTAGAGGTTGCTCCAACTCCCACTCTCAATATCACCGCAGCAAACTCTTCCATGGATTTGACTGGTGACTATACGCTGGCCATGGTAGACGCAGATGCAACGAGTCCAATATTACCTGTCACTGGTTGGAAAACAGGGTGACAATTTCCAGTATGTCAGGTACATTTTTTGTTAGTTCTTTCTGGTACAAACAATACCTTTTAGATGGCATGGTCCCCAACTCTTCTGCTACTGCCATCACTTCTTATGCCGGTCCAGCTCCTGCATCCAGAAGTGGTGCGTCTTTATTGAATGTGTAAAAGTGACTGAGCCTAATTCCCCTGTTTCAGCTATGTTGTGATCCTTCTCTGACAGCCATGTTCCTTCCTTCCATTGGACTTTTCTCAACCAAACATTGGTGTTTCCATGTTTGACTTCAATGGATATGTAAAGGTATGTTGCTAGAGAAATCATATTATTACTACATATATGGATGCTGACTGCACTTCCTAGTAACACGCGCTGTCATTGCGGTTCATTTCCTTTCATGCCATCCAGTAATGGCCAAGTTGTGGTTTGAAAGAGGTGAATTGTATGGTGAATGAGAATGTCATAACACAGGAAGCAAGTTAAGTTCGCCGGGCTTACCGTGAACTTACGATAAAGAAACGCTAAGCCGGTGAAATTACAGTTTGGTCGGCATTTCTTTATAGTAAGTTCACGGTAACCCTGGCAAACTTACGATAATTTGCTTCCCGTGTAATGATCTCAGTATAATCTCAGTATAATCTGGTGCAATGTATTGATACCAGGAATCAAAGTGGACTTGAAGAAAGCCAGGTATCACTTCATGGCAGCACTGAGCAAACCATGACCTTGCGCAAGCTAGCTTACATTAATATGGCAAAACTTCTTCTCAGTAAGTGCTGGTTTTTCAGCCTGTCAAAGCACTTAGTAGAGTGTGTCTGGGTATATCATATGTACATTACCAAGTTGACTATATAACTGGCAATTACAAGTAATAATACTGTAATATAGGTACTAGGTAGCTCTCAGGTTTTTCTTGTACTGTCAGTAAGTAAGTATAATTATTACCCAATATGCGTTCTCGAAATCCAATGTGGGCCTCCGCTACACAGTTCAGTGTACGCTATGGAGTAGGCTATGCTGCTGCTAGGCCGCCACCTAGATGAAGTTCATCATTTCAGCATTGCCCTGAAAAGGCTGCTGAAATGGAATGATTCGCTTGGCTTCTGAAAGATACCTTTTTGGGTAGCCTTTCAGCCTGGCCGAAGGTGATTGTTTTGGCTTCTGTCCGAAACCTATTGTTTCGGATCCTAGCTGAAGGTGCCCACTTCACATGGTCTGAAAGCTTCTATTTCGTTTGTTCAATGAAATATATTTTTTCTCTAGTCGACTGAAAATTCACATTTCGCCTATGTTCCGAAAGTATTTACTTCACATTATACTTCAGCCAAGCTGAAGTATAATGATTGGCGGTGTGATTGGCAACGCGTTAAGTGCGCTACATTGGTGTATGTATAACAGGTAAGTATGTGTACAGCGCGTTGGCGCTCAATTACCGATTGATGGATGCACCAGCACTCCGAGCTTAATTGTCACGCCTCCAGCGCTCTCCTGAACTTCCGAACACCTTCCGAAGTGCTTACTTCAATAAGAAACGGGCTCGGAGAGGAACAATGACAAGAAAATACCTTTTTAGGGCTTGTTTCTGCGTTATGACACATTCCGGTTGTATTCCGCTCCTTCTTGATGGGATCGAGTTCTACCCAGATCTGGTAAAAAAAAATAATAACGTACCAAGTAACGTTATCGAAGTTTCCCATTGGCAGCAGTTGAGCGGCGTTTGAGCGCTAACATCTTCCGTTCACATCTACTCAGTGACCCTTTGTCTAACCCTGCTTTCATTCATGCCAGCTTCGGCCCTTCACTTTATCAAGAGGATTTCCTCCTTCTTCTTCTCCTCTGGCTATGATCGAATTGGTGCTTGATTATTGAAGGAAAGACAAATTGAGCAAAGGAGAAAAATATGCGGAGGATTCGAGCATGAAAGACAGGAGAGGCCTCAGAGTCACTAGCATCGGCCAATGATCTATTAATTATGACCTATCCCCTTGGAGCGAACGACATGTCACATATCCCTCAACTTTCCCTGATACCACTTGTACGGAAATATGGCAATCTACTCGATTATGGCTTGGTCCAAAAGCCCTAGGAAACTAGCTGTACGTGACAGGTTTATCCCGATTCAAATTCATCCTCTTACCTGTAGGAACTAGACGCTCAATATTAACCATACGTCTCAGCGCTGTATGACCATGGCTCGCTCATGAGCGTTGTTAGTGCGTTGTTGATGACTACTCGGGAGTGCATTCTCGCTTCAACTCTCCGAATCACTGAACTCTATGCTACAACTTCACACGCTAGCACCGGTCAATCGACAGTCCACCGTATTGCATATTCCGCTGTTCAAATAACCCGAGGAACTCTATTACACGACATGGTCCAGATACTGAATGCCGATCTCGGATCCATTGGGAGATTATCCTCGTGTATCAACATCTCTCAACTGCCTCTAGGGAGACGATCCTTCCCCAACCCAAGTGTCAAACTACTTAATACTGAGCTCTACATGAGTATTAGATTTCCTTGGTGCCCACTATAACGGTGAGGTCATATCCTGAACTCACTGGCAGGCCAGTTGTCCCATGCACACTACTTGAAAAGCGCATCATCTACAATGCCAAGTACACTCTTGAAAAGGCCCAGTTCCAAGGGAGTCTTATGCATGTTCTCTATTGAGCCTTCAACGGATATCAAGGCCGAACGCGACAGGCCAGCGGGCCATTTGATTTGAAAGAAGGGAAAAGTAGAAAAACATCAAGGTCATTGTCGCCAGCGAGACCAATCAAGCAAATCAAATAGAAATGTCTCCGGACTTGAAATTCAAGGAGATAGTGATCTTGAGAGTTTATTTATCAAGTTCTGCGGTGATCTGGTAGTAGGAAAAGGATGGATTTCTGAATAAAACTTAGATTCTTCGGAGAGGATGTTCTTCTCTTTTTGCTGACTCGTCGAGTATCGAAGTTGTGGGAAGGAAGTACTTAAGGAAGGTCTATTGGTCCAAGCGATGAATGACATGAAAGTCTCGCTATGAAATGTTAACAAATGACAGCGTTAAAGTTGAACCGTATAGTGAAAAGTGTGCGTAGCGAAACAGTCCAATGTCCAAGATGCCTAAAATGTAGTGTTTTTACTCGCGAAACTAGCACCTTTACCGCCACGGCCGCCTTTACCATCCCCTCCATCTCCAGTGGCTAGGATAGAGTGAGTAAAATTGCTCAAAAAAACAAACGAGCTTTACTTACTGATCTTCTGGCCATTTGTCTTGACTTCTTGCTCTATCTTGTCATTCTCGGTACCCACGTTATTGGTTGCAACGTCTCCGCCATCACCGCCCTGACCACCTCTGCACCAACTCTGGCTTCCATCCCCCCCCTTTCCGGTTTCTGAAGTTTCATGCTCATTATTTGCATCGCCCGAAAGATATATAATTAGCAATACTTACCAATGTTGCCAGTGTATTTTAAGTCTGAGGGCCCTTTATTACCGCTGGCAAAGGATCCACCATTCCCTCCAGTGCTGAAAGTATATCCCGTGCCACCATTTCCCCCCTCTATAAATTTGCCGTTTAGATTGGCCTGATAAATGCATACCACTACATACGTACTGAAAATGCCATTGAAAGTGAGTTTGGGCATTGGTTATAATTGAAGAAGCTCAATGAACGCGATGATGATGACGATTTCTTGAAACAGGCAGGCGTTTTATACAGTACCAGAGGTTGGTATCTCGAAAAGGAAGGAAGGAACTTGGAACTTGGAACTTTACAGACGCCGACCTTGGGGACGAGAAGGCTATTTTTTTCCACTTTCGCATCGATCTGATCAATTTGTCCGTAAGCGGACTGAAAGTTACCGTCCGTTGGGCTCGCAATATGGATGTGACTAGCTTAGGCACTAGATTGCGTGAAAGTTAGAAGTTCTTACATGCATCGAGAGCTACAGTCTGGATTCAGGCTTGATTAAGTATCGATGAATCCATCCGAAAGAGATCCAGGAGTCGCATTTTTGTATGTAGCCTCGCCAGTACTATACTTATGCTAAATATTTACTATAGTTAGCATTAAATACTGCGTTAAAATACTTAGGTATGCTATTCAAATGGTATCCTGGCCGAAAACTCGCCCCAAACACACAATTAGAAAAGAAGAATTACATGGTCAGTCTATAACACCAGTCGGCGATATACATGACACGACATTAATGATTAATAATAACTATCCCCGGTTCTCTTGACAGAACTTTAGTACCCGTAACTGGCTGATCTTAAGTCCAGGGTAGAACCAGTAGTGGGAGTCTGGAGTGGGTGGGTAAAGGTCTGTCAAATTCTCAGCCCTGACCTAAGGAATTATGAATAGGGTTGGGTCAGAGCTGGGTCGATGTCTGTCAGGACAGAAAAATCTAGACCCTGACCCTTGACCAAAGGAAGCTCACAAATATGGGTTTTCTGACTGGTTAACTTGCATCTGAAGCCAGTGGCAGCTTTTCAGTGTCTTTCATACTTAATTAAGTTCTTTCAGTCTGATCCACAGCATCTGCAGAAAATTGTCCGAATCTAGAGGATTTATCTGGACAGCCATTTTTGTTATAGCAGTTTGTACGATTTTCATCCAGGAAGTCTTGTTCTGTTTACAATTTTGCTAATTCAATGTAATTCATCCCTGGGAAAAAGACTTATACTGAAGCTTTTATAAAACACCATCAGCCTCGTTAAACATGAGGGGATCAATTAAACTTTTTGTTCAACAGTTTAACACTACCTACTTTTACTACAGTATATACACCTATGTATTTGACCTTTCAGGTCGTTAAACCTTGTTAAACAAGATAAATGTGTTCAACATGGTGTTAAATGCGTTCAACAATACTGTATGATCTATATACTTACACCAAACATTTGAGGCTTGTTAAATGCGTTAAACATCACATCAGCAGTTTCGCAAACGTATGGCTGCTATGGGAAATATGGCATGTATAGAACTTATACATCTATATAGATCCATACTTGACCACAGCAATATTCCATACACTTAAGAAAATCATCATACATGTATGGAGGGTGTATAGAGTCTAGACTCAGAATATTTTACAGTAATATATAATAATAAGTGAAACTATATATGCAAACCTTTAAATAAAAGTCAATTATCTTTCAGGGAACCTTATACTACTCAGGCCACATGGCATCAGCAGAACCTGGATAATTGCCATAGTTGTCATAGCAAGCCATAGCAGCCATGGAACTATGAACTGCTATGAACTGCTATGGGCAGCTATGAGCTCCTATGAGCCTGCAGATTTACATTGTTCTTTGACATCCATAGCTCTGGATAGAGCTGGACAGAGCTATCCAGCTCTGTCCAGTACACCCAGGTTTTGCTGATGTGCAACAGCATGTACAGTGCTTCTTGAGACTCACACTATCACAAGATCCTGCATCCAATGATTAACTACTTGAGTCTGTGTTACCCACAGTGGCCAGTGGAAATCATCTTGAGATTAATGGTTGGCCACAAGTTGGCTTTTGGCTTGGACGTGATGATGAGGAATTCCGATTTGGAATAATCTCCAAGTCAATTCAATCTCCAAACTTCAAACTCCGAAGCTATATAGCTGCACGTGTAACCTTTTGATGCTCATTTTTTCTCTTTTTCACTTCGAATTATTTTCTCTCAGTCTGACAGAATACTCACGGCCTCGATCTTCTTCTTGGATTAATTGGATACTGTACATTGCTAGTTAATCTTTGATCTGCCTCAACAGCTCTTTTTTTCAGTGTTTTCTTCAATCTTCAAGGTGCGGCAACCATTCTTGATCTTTCCTCCTCTAATTAGCAACTACATTTCCCTTCACAAGCTTCAAGCCTTCGACATCCTCATATAATTCATGTAAGAGCAGTGCCTCTGGGGCTAGTACGTCGTGGAGCAGTGGAGACAGGTACCTGAGTTTTAGGCTCGAAATTTATTTCAATGGAATGGGCCCGGGGGTGGACATGCATCTCAACAGGGGTGAGTTTAACTTGTTACGGTACTGGATAGTATCTGATTGCGTGAAGCTTCTAAGCAGGCCTGTCTGAAAGTCAAGAATGGGGTTGGCAGTTATCCGAAGTTACAATTATGCTCATGAACACGATTCTCTGGAGAAGGTGCATGGTTTCATCTTTTGGTCTGAAAGATGCTGAACCTTATTCAGGCCGAACCTCTGAAGTAACTTGAAGGAGCTTGTTGATGCCCAAGTAGGAATCCTTAATCATGTGCTAGCGATTTTTTTAACCTTCCGCGGCTCTATTTTTTTTTTCACACACGCGCGTGTGTGGATCTTTTCATGTCCAATGGCTGCAGTTTTCTTTGTCGATGCATAGTACTATGTGAATGTGTGCTTAGGTAGTCGTGAATATATCTTATTTGCTGCTTTTATTTGTTTGACTGGATTTTGACGTATGGATTTGGAACATTATGTACTGTATGAAGATGGTATGGAAACTTTGCGACGCTGTAGTGGCCATACATCACAATCACGTATAGAATTCGTATGGAGTGTATGGTACCATACTTCCATACACCTGCAAAACTACTGACACAGTGACCTATCTGATAAGAGGCCATTTAACGTGCTGAGTGCATCAAACTATTCCTTCCAATTCAATTTGTTGTCCTGTTTAACACCTGTTAAATCGCTTGCTTGAGAATGCTCCAGTGGTTCAATATCAGTTGAACCAAAGTTGAATTGAAGAATTAAAATTACTTAGCAGAGAAGGTCTCACAAGTTCTTGGTCGAGTTTTAACCTTGCTGATGAGACTTTGAATAGTATTCAATGCATTTTAAAGAAATTGGTAAGTTAAGTCATGGTCCATGTCAAAGCGAGCAACATACCAAGTAAGTAAAAAAGTAACTAAATTGTTGGAGAGCATTGGGGTTATGTCGAAGGTGAAGGTGAGGAAAAGGATGAAGGAAGAGTCTGAGACATTCGCATTTATATAGTGCAGCCTGAGGGAATATTCTGTTTGACAACCCTGTTGTCAAACAACAACCCCTTATTTTTGATTATTATCTGACAACCCCTTCCTTAGAAAACTTTCGTCGGGGTTGTTGGTCGGATCCTCCGACATCAAGACCAATCAAGCGCCGGTCTGCGGTAGGCGGAAGCTGTGAGCTTCAAATTATTTTGAAATGAAAATATTTCCGACGGTCGATTGTTCGGGCCGTTTCCGAGGCTTTGTTTGTTCAGGCATCTGGGATCGGGGGAGCGATCCCAGATGCTTGAACAAACAAATGGCTTGGACTGGCATGTGACACGACTTGACATGACTGTGCGTTCGCGTTTGTTGTCAGTTGATTCAAACCGACTCAACCACCACAACAGTGGGTTTTACTTCCTTCTGGTAGGTTTCTCCTCTGCCTCCAAATCAACTTTAAGCTTAGTACAGTTGTCAAGCGATCCTGGGTCATGTGGCCCATGGTGAATTTGATCGAATTCACGCGCCAAGTTGTTTAATCTCTTTTGGCTCTACCCTTTCAACCCAGGATCCGCCATCGCTCAGCTCGCTGGATCTCGCTACCCGGCACCATCTCAGGCCCTTTTCCTATCGTTCCCTATCGTTTCCTATTGGTTAGGCCGCGCAAGCTCTAGTATGCCCGGTATGTGCTACGCTCAACTCGCCCTTTTTCTATTTCATTTAGGGGGCTACTGGCAGCTCAAGGCCTAGAGGCGTAGCTAACTCTCTCACTGGAGCAGGTAGCGCCTCGAAGTGCTAGGAGCGCCAGCCCTTACGCGTCGCTATTCTTTTGCCCTTGCCCTTCAACCTGCTGCTCGTGCTCACGCGTTTTGCTTGCTCAGTTCGCGGCCGGTCCCATAATTCTTTCACACGTCAAATGCGGATTGACAGGAACCGTGGACTGAGCTCCGCCGGTGCAAGCATATTGTTCCAGATGAAGGAGGGAATGATGAGCCATTGATAATACCTTGAAGTACGCTGATCTCATTTGTAGAGTGAGGTACGTATCCGTTGTTTTGTTTTCCTGCAAGTAGGCTGATCATGTAATTCTTTCAAGATTGGTATGGGAGCTCTCATTCCTCTTGAGCTCTGCGAGGTTCCTCCCGAGAAGACCCGACCTGGATTTTGCCACCAAGCGTCCTCGAGCCCGTTTAGACTCGATCAAGGCTAGACTCGGGGTACATTTGTCGTCATTTTCTTATTTTGTTCATAACTTCTCCTTCACCACAGGTCCTTGCCTATGGTCAATTGGAATACATTAGATAACTCGGTATGGCAGTCCAACAACACACCCATGACCACCTCAGCTCGAGTTTTGGCCCTTCAGCACTCAAGTATGTTCAACTTGCTACCGTACGTCTCATCATATCCTTTCCAACATCAATCTTTGTTTGTTCCTTTTGTTTAAGATGCCTGCTAACAGTGCTTGGAAAATGTAAGTCTTTGTACTGGCTGCTGCGTTTCATAACCCGCTTATATATTCTTTCTTCTCACAGGCGCAAAAAGCAGTTCTTGAAGCCTGTGGAAATTCCAGGTTGAGCTGTTGGTGTCTATGTATACGCTTTGCAGTCTGCTTTGTTTCATGTTCCGTGCGAAGACCCAGTACTAGTACTATGCAAACATTTGCCTAGAAATTAGCACCAAGCCCGGAGGAATCAATGCCATCCCTGACCCAACGTTGTGCTGATTTTGACAGACCTCAACGATCCTACTATCGTCATGGCTCTGCAATGGTGGCCCATGGCTGTTCAATAAATTCTCTCTCGTCATGGGTACGCGACGCGCGTTCTTTCTGCGCAAGACATCTTAATTTGGCCCTGCTTTTACTTTATTTGTAGGCGCTGATGTTATCTAACCCGCTCATGGTTGCAATGGTTGTCCATTATCTACCTCTCTCGTGAGTTGTTGCCAGTGTTGACTCAGTCAAAGCATGTCGCTGAATGTACTGTTTAGACCTCCCCACCAAGAAATCATCGAGAACTTATTTGTTCTTGTTCTTGTTCATTGCTTCGGTAACCTTTACAAGCCTTGGCATCAGCAAGATCACCTTCATCGTCGTTGCAAAGACCTCAGTGCACGAATACTTAAATACTTATGTATCCTGTACTGGTACAATTTACTGCGGTTGCCTCTCATTGCACCCACTGATGTTTGCCGAGTAGCTAAGACCCTGGTCAGTGTATTGGTTTCTCGTCGTCTTTCTCTTCCTATGCTCACGTTTCACTGACTATATCTCCCGCAGGTGCACGAAATGTTCCTGTCCACAATGCTGAACGTGTAATTCCTTCATACTTATGTTCTTGCATTCATTACCCTACTCGAATCATAGGGGAACACAGTAGGAATGAATTGGGATGGCGGGGCTTCGTACATTCCCAAGGATTTTATACCTGTTTTGGTATACTCTCAGTTGGTTTTCAAGAGTTTCGTCCGACGTGATGACTTTCTAGCTTATCCTTTAAATACCGAATACGATGCTTTATCTTTTTCCACCTTTGACCAACTCTCATTTGACCGACTCTCTCATTCTGAACGCTGAAGCTATAGCTGACTGCAATTGCATCTAACACTCTCCTCTCTGCTACATCGACGTTACATTTCACCATGTCCTCTTTCAACAAATATACTAGACCCTCCTCTAATTTTCCTTATTCTTCCTCTTTTTTCACGCAATTGACGTTTGCCGAGGCCTCAAAATTGGACATGCCAGATACTTTCCCCAAGGGCGCTCTCATTAACTACGTCTTTCTCCCGCATGAGCCTGGCCCTGTGGAAGACGACGAGGCATGCTTCATAGGGAGCAATGACCTAGTGCTTGCTTCTTCTGATCTCCTTCCTATTATGGCTGAGCTAAAGATGGCATTCGATGCTGGGAATCGCTCTGTTGCTTTAACAATTCGATCGCAGGAAGGTGTTGAACAGACCAATGTTGTTCATTTTCAGAAGGTACGTCATGCTCTTTTCACGATGATGAATACACGTTGAAAACAAAGGTTTATGTAGTTGCATCTCTTTAGGTCGATTAACAACAATCGAGAAGCAGTATTGTCTGCATTGGATCTATATCACCATATCCAGACTTCCTCGTCAAGTCTCTTCCCTGCGGATGTCGTAGCACATTTCCACAACAGTCGCATCACTGGTGCTATACATGGATGTACAGCTTCTGACTTCCCACTCTGGAAGCTTGGAACCCTACTCTACGAAAACTATGTGGATGAAGATGTCATGAACTCCCTCTGTGAACTCTATTACTTTCGTCTTGCTGCAGCGCAGCCCGGAGCGGATCCAACATTCCTCATCCTTCCGACATTCTTTTTCAATAATACAGTCTATCAGGATGGTCATGTTAGTGGTCCCAATGTAGAAGACTTGCGGAACCGTCTGAATGCCCTGCCATTCACAATCCAAGCCATAGCATTTCTTGCGTGCGCAGATAACCACTATACCGCTTACTTCTACAACCGCACCCAATTCCTGTTTGGAGACACCTTAGGGGACAGTTCTGCCTTCATTCACGAAGCCGCTTTTTTAGCCTTTAAACAGCTGATCAAGGGCATCAACCTTCCGCAAGTGTCCTTTATGTCGGAGGGGGCAATCGAACGTCAGGGTCTAGGTTCAGGCAGTTGCGGTATTGGTGCTCTGGCTTGGATTGAAAGGATGAACGATTCATCAGCACCAGTATGGACAGATCAATCCTCAAGTCTTTACCGTGACCGTTTCCTTTCTGATCTTCTCCTCTACGACATGCTTTCCAAAGGACAGTTATCGGTGAGATTGAATATTTCCTTGCTTTTTCAGTTACTAATGATATCAATAGGACCAATCCCATTGGTACAGCAGGTGTTTAACTCGCTCTTTTGACAATGTCGAATGCCACACAAGCACCAATGTCAATGTCGAATATGATGACTACAATATGGTCGCACCTGGTGTAAGTTGGTTTACTATATTCTGTTTCTACGCTAACAAAATTATTGCACAGGATTCTCATCCTATATATGCCTTTATTTCTCGTCGAGCTGTCACTAGCCCCTCGATGGCCTTCGATGGCATTGACGACTTGTTTGCTCTAGCAGATGATACGTTAAGCCTCTGCTATCCAACCAGTCCAACACCATCTGTCAAATGCGAGACTGCATGCATCGATCTCACCAAGCTTTCTTCACCTCCTGCTGTACAGGCACCTTTGTACATTGGGTCTTTGCTGAAAGTCGAGAATCCCACGTCCCCGCCGTTCTACCCAGCTGCTCCCATTACTCCAGAGCATGCACTGATTATTGACCTTACCGATTCATCAGTATCATCTCCGGTCCAGGAGTCTTTCGTCTTGTCATCGCTCTCAGATGATGTTGATATCAAACCCAGTAGAACACAGTGTGCTCTGCGGCCTGTGTCGGTTATTGACCTGACCTGTTCACCTGAACTATCCGGTTGGAAACAGGAGCCTCTCACTATCTCTTTACTCTCCAACTATGACGACATTAAACCCAGTATCCCCAGGACTCGAGATGCCCCACAAATTATAGAAGCGCATTTCCGGGTTGGTACTGTCTTCAAGAGTATAGATGAGGCACGTACCGCCATCTTCTCCATTGAGGAGAAGCTAGGTCACATATGGAAGACCGATCAGTCAAAGGTCGATACGAATGGACACTTGAGAAAGGTTACGCTCCGTTGCCATCGTTCGAGAACTCATGTCCCTGTCCATTTGAAGGATATCGACCCTTCAGATCTTCGCCGTGGTCGGAGTATCAAGACATCCTGTACAGCTCACATTAATGTGAACCGCATCCAAGACAACTTGTGGCACCTTACCACTGTAGATTGTTGCCACAATCATGACCGAGAGGTTCCTGTTGGTGGTTCTGCTCCTCATCGGCCTATCCCTGCCCAGCAGGAGCTTGTATCGGCATTTGCAACAACAGGGAAATTTTCGCGCGCACAGCTTTCTGAGATTCTGCAACAGCAACTTCCTGGAAATCCACTCGAGCCCAGTCAGCTGTCAACAATGATGAACAAAGCTCGTTCTGATGCTCGTAAAGAGGTTGTGGCAATGGGTGGTGATGTTCCTGCAATTTTGAAGTATATTCGTGAGCGGCTCAGTGAAGGTCAGGACTGGTGCTACGATATTTTGCTGGATACTCAGCAGAAAGTCACGGGTCTATGGTGGATGTCTCCTGCGCAGGTAAAACTTGCACGCCGTTACTGGGATCTCTTGCTCAATGATGACTCCTACAACCGGAATCTATATGGCTACCCCACCAATATTGGTATTGTTGTTGCTGGAGATGGAATGTCCCGAAACGTTTGGTACGCTTTCCATGAAAGTGAAGACATTGACGCCCATAACTGGGTTTTCCGTCAATATGTTGATGCTGCTGGTTGGCCTCCTCTTGCCTTGTTCATTGATAGACATCCATCTCTGATTGCAAGTGCTACGATCAGCATGCCCCTCACACAACAGTTTTACTGCCTTCACCATTTGGATGGCAACATCACTCAACACCTCCGACCTGCTCTAGGTGGAGATTGGGAAAGCTTCAAGTCAAATTTCTGGCTGGTATACCGAGCCGTCTCTCCGAGTGACTTTGACATGAAGTGGAACTCTCTTCTGCAGCGTTTCCCCCAGCCTTCTGTTGTTAAGTATCTCCAATCCGAGATATACCCTTGCAGAGATCGTTGGGCATGGGCTTGGATCAGTACAGTGTTCACAGCTGGTATTCGAACCACTGGAAGGCCAGAATCGGAAAATCGTGTAACCAAACTGCTTAGCGGTCCAAAACAGATGTTTTACCAAGTGTTCCAAGCCTTGGTTCAACGTTCTGAAAATCAGGAAACCAGTTCACTTATACGTGTGCGGGAGGTAACTGTCTATGTTTCTGTTTGCTTACTGTCCAACGTACTGATCAAACTTTTTAGTCTTCTCGTCATCAGCATCCGACTCAGACTGAAAACATTTTCTCTGAAGTTATTAAGCAGTTACGTCTATACGCTGGACCCTTTGCACTGCAGAAGAGCTGGTCAGAGATGGACCGGGCATTTTTCTACAATGTTGAAGTTATTCAGCTTCCCCGTGGTGCGACTAGCTTTGTAAGTTAACTTTTCTCTTACCACCCACCATCTGCTAATGCACCGTAAATAGCATAATTACTTTATCAAAAGTGGTCCCGAGCCCGGATTCCAATGGAAGGAGAATGAAGAAAAGGTATGTGTTCTACATTAACGTGGCTTTGACATCTAGTCTAATGATATCCAGACTATGTTTAATGAATTCAAAAATGATAGTGCTTACATCGGTACTCCACATCTTCTCAGTCTTATTGGTGAACAAGGTCTTTCTGTGAAGCATCTGCTCCGCATTATCCACATCTCAGAGTCGGGCTCATCTCATGTTGTTGCGGTGCTGAAGGATGGTCGAGTGATATGTGATTGCTGTATGGGAATCAACCTTGGGATTCCCTGTCGCCATTTCTTTGCTTCTTGGCTCAAATTTCAAGGATTAGGTTTTCATATAAGTATGATACGAGCCCGGTAAGTCCATCTCTTCCAAGTATCTATTGAGGATAATCACTCATAATCATTTTATACTTTTAGCTGGTATCAAGATGATAATTTGACCGTTACGGACATACCCCCTGTTCCATTCAACAACAAGGTCCGACCACTTGATGCACGTTTAGAGATGAACCGTCTTGCTCCCGTCCAGTGCTCAAACCCTTTTGAAGCTCTTTCAACACCAGCTCCTCCGACCAGGACGCTTGGTGCTTGAGCTGTACATGAGGAGGCTACAGCAGCTCTACGGCCTCTTTTGACCGATGTTCGGACTGCAGAAGACTTATCTGAGCTTCTTGAAAGTCTCCAAGAGATTCGGTAGGTGCAATGAGCTTTGCCAACACTGTTTTCACTGACTAGTTCTTTTCCTCAAGACGTCTCAAAGACCATGCCCTGAATCTCGAACAAATTCATGACCCTCCTGCTCTTAACCCAAAAGGCAGACCCCGTACGGCACGTATCACTGGTGCATTGGAGGGTCCACCTCAAGGTGGTGGGACACGATCAGGGATTGCAACTTTTGGTCTGAGGGCAGCTCCCAAACGTTCCCGAAGACAGATGGAAGCTGATGGGGCAAGTGGCAACGATACTGATGAAGGAGAGGAAAGCCCAACCAAACGTCCAAAGGTCCGCAAATGCTCTGCTTGCAAGCAACCTGGACATCGGCGGGATAGGTGCCCGTTCATTCCAAAGGTTTGATATTGTCTATCTTGCATCACTTTATGTCGCTATCCGTCTTGTGCATTCTGCAAAGCTAAATGTATATATTTTGACTCCAGACTCCAACGACACTACTCACTAGCTATTGTCTATTCAACTTACTCTTTCATACCCAACTCGTAGTTTTAGTTTTATTTTAATTTTCAAGCGCTGTTCATTTTTCTAATGTCAAAGTAAAGTGGAAAACACGAAGAAGCAATCGTGGCGAAACTTTGCCACCCGGGACCGCACTCACAAGCGGATGACCATCAGTGAATGGGACCAAAACTTCATCACTTTTGACCAGGAAATGCTTTTGGAAATCATCCTTGCTGCAAACTACCTCGATATCAAGTCTCTGTTGTATGCATTGTATTGGGAGGCCAATGATGATGTTTTCGAAAAAGATGCTTGTTGCCACATGATCACCAGTGGGCAGTTCATGTTCTATCGGACATCAGGCATTCAGATATTCATCTTTGTTTGCAATAAATGACTGGCCCTTGGCAAGCAAGGAAATCAGGCTCAAATCAATGCCTGAAATCTGAACTTCTTGTAGTTGCACCAGCGTCATCGTCGCTCACAAGAGCTGGTCACCCACCATCAGCGACACGGGAGCGCCACCGACTTCTGACTTCTATGGTTTGATGCATGCCGTTGAAGAAGGCTAAATGGTCCAAGCGAGGACCTGCGAAGGAATCAGTCGGGTCTCGGTATTGGGGTACGAGTAACTGAGATATCATCCTTGAGTAGGGCGAGAAGTAACCTAGAATCGGAGATGGTCAGTAATATAGAAAATTGAACACTTATCTATCACTGTCGCTTTCACTGCGACATTCACAATATACTGAGTGCACCAGAGAGTCACAAAAGGGAAAGATAAATTTCGAATCCGAGAGTACAACGTTTTATTGACTCGGGCAGCCGCGCGTACTCTTGCGCCGCCCGACGTCGTACATGTCAATCGCAAATTAATATAAGTAATATGTATATATAAAGAAATAAGTCCGTCGAAAATGAAAAGTCCGTTAGCTTTCCAATACGTCCAGCACGTCAGAACCGCGACCTGGGCTACGCACGAGACTAGGAAGCTGCATCACTCGCCTACGACCATCAGCAAGGACAATTGGGTGGCTCAAGCCCAATGTCTGATACAGGTGCGCGCCGGGGAAGGAGTTTGACGGCCTTGGTAACAGTAGGCGTCAAGACAGAGAGGGGAGTAGGAAATAGAGAGAGGGATATTGAAATTGAAAGAATAAAGTATAATAACATACTGTACTGTCTGCCCAATAGTCCTACCCAATCCATCCTACAGTGGTCCTGGTCCCAAGGCGTTGTTGGAAAGGTGTCGGCGTCGAATGATCAAGATAGTACATTGTTATCGAAGTGTCAAGGAATCGGAACGGAGGTAAACATAAAGGTGGCCGTCATATCGGAAGAATTTGAGAAAGGAGTGGATTAACTACCGCGTTGAGCGCTGCAGTTAACTGCGTTGTCGAACAAAGAAAGTATACTGTAGTGTGTGAGGGAGATGGTGGTGGTCGAGAAGAAAGAGAGAAGGAATACGTAAAGGTTCTGGATCGAAGTATAGTTGATCAAAAGTCTAAAAGTATGAGCAATCGCACGGGATCGCCGATATTGGTACAAGTGCAAAAAACAATTTGTTCATAGTATTGTAATAGCGTGTATTGTAGATAGATGTTATAGTAATAATTGAATTATAGTTAAACGGGTATAAAGGGTGTATGGCTACCAGCGAGGCAAGCCACGCTCCCACACCGTGAGTACGAAAAACGTCGAGCTGAGCCAAATCATGCAAGCGCTCTATGTAAAATAGCCAGAGCTGGTGCTTAGGCGCTCGTCGTAAAAGTGGTCGAATTGACGTTTGATTCTTGAACCGTCTCCATTAAGCCTTAGCTTCCGGAGCAATATCAGGAGGAACCGGCCTGCAACAACAGGGTTGTTGGATAGGTATACTTTCCTAAGGGGGTTGTTGTCTGACAATGGGGTTGTCAAACAGAATATTCCCAGCCTGAGGAACAATAAGGGCCAAGCCCAATTCCCGAAAGAGAGCTTTGACCATTGTTCCGGGCACACTCGGCAGGTCATTATCTTTCTGGAGGCCTTTATTATTCCTGCGCTAAGTATATAAATACAAAAGCCTCAGCTGCCTTGCTTACTCTTCCTTTTTCTTTTTTTTCACCTTGAAATCACCTTCACTATGCCAGTGAATAAGTAATCTGATCATGTTTCCCTACTACTTACTGGTTATGCACTTGGTACAGAGTCATTCATTTTTGACATGGACTTTACTCACCAGTTTATTCAGAACACAATACTATGTACAATGTTCGAAAACTCGACCTTTGCCACTATACTTATCTTGAATGATCATGTCCGAGTCCCAGTTTAACCAGTTTAACATTTCGAGCAGGTTTAAACTACTAATTACCAAGTACTACGACACATTCCGGTGTCATTTTATTCTTATTTATTTATTTTAATTCCGGAAATAATCGGTTTAACAGTTGCTTGTTTAACAGCTTGGATGTGCTGAGGTCTATTCATTCGAAAAGACGTTCAACGGCTGGTTTTAACATTGTTGAATACTGGTTTAACAGCATTGAGCGGTTGGGTTGCGCTTGGGTTTGCTTAGGTCTGTTCGCTTGAAAAGACATTCAACGGCTTGTTGAACACTGGTTTAGCAGCATTGAATGGATCCGTTGCTGACAAGGAGACCAATGGATTTATATACATATATTTGGATTATACTTGGTTTTGTTAAACCATGAAACAAAATGTATAATTGACCCCTCCTGTTTAACAAGGCTTATTGAGTTACTGAGCTTTTCAAGCTCTTTGACCTTTGGATTAGTATCATCTGGTTTAACTCCACAGATGCAGATCTGATGTGGGTGCCAGTGTATTCTAGCCATATAGAGTTTACATGTTGTATGGAATTAACTATTCTCTTTTAGAATTGCACCAACATACTTATCTCAGTTGATATATTTTTATCTCCACCATACTAGAAAGTTGGTTTCTGTTGAACAGCATGTAAGTCCAATGATAAGATCACATTACTAACCTGAGTGTATGAGATGCAAGAGAGAAGATTGGTATCATCCTGTATGTCTGAGACAGTAGTATGTAGAATGATAGAAACTGTAGGTGAACTAGCTACAGCTTAGACTGTATCATTACAATTAACAGTTCCTGTAATGTGTAACAGGGACCCTGGAACTTTAGGATTTTCCAGATCATAATGCATAATAAGGACCTAAGAACTATCTATAAAGTGAGATCGTAACACCTCAAACCACCCCAAACTGTAGATGTATGTTAAAAAAAATTGCGGGCCTACGGCCCGCATGTATGAGGAGACTAACTTGACACGTAATGCATAACATTGGTGCACGAACTGGTGCCCAACTGAAAACAATGCATAATGTGTAGCCCCACAAACTGTTAATCATAATGATACAGTATACTAAATATCTAATGAGCTATACAGTACCCTAAATGTAATAATAGGCATAGTATCAGTAAGCATACATGTGCATAATAGTCCCTACAATGATGTGTATGTATAGACAGTCTGTGCGTGCAGGGAGTTGAGATGCACCACTATGATCATGGATATGTAACTAGCAAATAGCATAACTATAGCAATGAAAGTGATGAATCAGCAGAACATCTGTAATGCTCAAGGGGTATGTGGAAATTTAAGCGCCCATATCATGAGGGGAGGGGAGGGGGGTCTGCCGGGGCCTTAAGGTCAAAATCTTTTTTGGCACTTTTTACAGCTCTGTCAGGGTAGATCCATTAGAAATTTACTAAATATAATGAAAGACATGTTTTCTGTACAATTTCAGACTGTTTTGAAAACCCTGGCCCCTAGACTTGGGTTATGGTCAAGTTACAGTAGAAGTGCTCCCTTAGTGCCTAATGTTCCACAGTTTTTTTTGACATTCAATCAATTCAATCTGGGAGCAGCAATTCTGATGGCAAAGAGAAAGAAGGTACTTCAAGTTCAAGGCTAATATG
The DNA here is from genome assembly GCA_009733575.1 of Gymnopus androsaceus JB14. Classification (NCBI taxonomy): domain Eukaryota; kingdom Fungi; phylum Basidiomycota; class Agaricomycetes; order Agaricales; family Omphalotaceae; genus Gymnopus; species Gymnopus androsaceus. The sequence goes on from ML769837.1 coordinate 32,692, forward strand.
TACCATATACTATCATCTGCATTGCCGAGACCTTCTAGAACAGCCTATAGACAACTGGTTTTGTGATGAGGAGTGCCGGAAAAATGCTACAAGTAGTAGTAAGCAACGTAGAATACACAGAAAGCACTGAACTCGCCATATTTTTGAGTCATGCCGCTAGCACAAAATAGATATTTGGTCTATGTAGAAGTCATGGAGAAGAGTAGAGACAAAAATGAGTGCGGGGCAAAGTCTAGAATGCGGCTGCGTGAGAGTTTTTACAGATTCTTGCAGTAAACACATGCAAGAAGTGATGAAAGCCTTGTGATCATGTGAAACTCCTTCTTTTTTAGGCAGGGGGGAGAGGGGGGGGAGGTCTCCCAAAGTCTTGAGGTCAAAAATCATCATGATATATAAAATTTAAAATCTACATACCCCTTGGTAATGCTGTTTTCAGATGTAGCATGGCCACAATCAGTGTTTCAAGGAGTTGAACTGCATCAGCAAAACTGCCAGATCATATTCCGTATAATTGGTAGATTGATGTAATTGATATGCACAATCATACATGATCACGGCGCAGCGGAAATTCCTTGGCCGTATAATTGTTATGCACGGTTTATACCAGGTTTATATGCACTTTATACAATGAGATGACCGTTACTGCAGAGCATTTTATTCAATACAGCAGTAAATACTAGTCAATGTAGGTACAAATTAGTCAGTATTCCATTGCGGTCTATTGCGCAACCCATGTTTAGCCTCAATGCAGAGAGGCGAGAGTATTAAGAAAGTATATGGTGCATCCGCCACCTGGAGAGTTGAAAAAAACTCGCAACATCCAAGTCATTTGAAACTCCAATGAACTATACAGTCTCACGTGGACTGTGTTTTTTGGAAACTGGCGTCTCCTTCCTTTCTTCATCATCAACCCTTTTTCTGTTTGTTCGACTTGAATTTTCTGTATGGACAAAAGCTTAAGAAAGCCTCAGGATGGGTGAAAATGGCCTAATGTGTGTACATTCTTCCTTTCTTGCCTTCTCCGAGACTGACATTCATCATAAATGTCACTGTAGGTTTTTTGCTCCAATGTCGTTCAGGTACTTATATGAATTCATTTGCTGTTTATCTGCAGCTTATACCCTTTTAATTTTGCGTCCTCAAGTCCCACCAGCCTAGTTTCCTTGTGCAGCTTACGACAGTAATGCCAGTGGGTTTGAAGTGTTTCCTTGGCATGGGTGGCAAGAATACGGTGATTTAATAGTGTTCCTTTCGAGTTCAAGCTGACTTGCATTCCAATAGAATTTTGCGGTTGTGCATTTCACGACAATAATGCCAGTGGTTTCGATGCGCTTTGCTGGTACTGTTTGACAAGGACGGTGAGTGGTAGTATTGTCTCTTTTGAGCTCGAGCTGACTTGCATTTCAGTAGAGTTTTTGCATGCATTCCGCAACAGTTTTTGAAGTATTTTGCTGGCATGAGGAGGTTTGGCGTTGTAGTTTTTGTAGTAGCGCTTGTATCACGTATATATGTATAGACCAGAGATGATATTTTATTGCTTTATTACAGTGTATGATGAATGTATAACAAGCGTATAATCAAATGTGCAGGATCTAATAAAAGGATGTATCCAATGTATAAATCTGGCATGATTGTGTATATTCCAGTGTATAAACGACCGAGAAGGTGAGCCATAATTATGTATAATTGAGTGTGATGGATATGAACTCGGGGCCCTATACATACGCAGCCAAATCCGTATGATCGGACATATTTGGTGTGCCTTCATACGGATCACGCATGTGCACTTTTCCTGATGTGGACAATATCTGCATGTATGATTGACAGATGATAAACACTGTGATCGCAAGCATATCTAATTTCAACAGTTTCTCTGCTGTACTGTTCCGTTGGAGTGCCTTGGCCTTTACTAGGGTTACAATCAGGAAGATTCAAGCTCCCATATCAGGCTCAGCCTTCGGAAGATGTTCACTTGGGTTTAGTAGATGGATAAATGTCCTTATGATTTGCACAGGCTAGCAGAGAGATTGCAGCATCAAGAAGCAGGATATCATCTTCATCTGGATTGGACATGAGATCCATCAGGAAGAGGTTCCATTGGTGAAGATGTTAATTAGAGTGTGTAGGATGTACAATTAAAAACCCAATGTATATGTACCCATCGGAATTAAGCTTGGAAGCTACAGTCTGTCAGGCTCACATTATTGATGGCTTATCAATGAATCAAGAGACTCAGACCCGGGAGTTATGGTTTTGTATGTGGCCTCACATTTGAGAAGCATTGATCACTATCACACCCTGGCCTACCCTGACCTATCTCTTGAAAAGACTCACCGACCTGAGATTATTGTACCTTCCTTTTCCGATGCATTACAGGTGCAATTTTCCTGGACAAGATGCTGGGAATGACACAAGAAATAGAATAAGAAAGGATTAGGCGGAGCTTAATGTGTCTGCTTCAAGGGGGTTCAAATATTTTAGTGCTCAACCAGTAGGTTAGTTAGTCCAGCCCTCCAGCCAAAAAATTTTTTTGTTGACACCTCAAATATTGACCTATTTTGACCACTTTCGGGAGTCTTGAAGCTTCGTAAACAAGTATATCTCACATTACCCCTTGAAGTGTAAGTGTTGGAGTAGTAATCCATACGGGACTTTACACTTTGGCTTCCCTTTCTCATGATTTATGTTTTCCTGGTTTCAATGTTTCAGCTTACCTACATCAATCGTACGATTGACATATATACCCAGCCTATAGATTTTCACCTCCCTCAGTTGCACCATCACCTGTTGTCCAACAGAGATCATTATTTACTAACAGTAAGTATTTAGCCTCCCTTGTATACTTGTGAGACCCGGTGCACGAAATGGATCTCGGACCAACGTATCCCGAATGTCTCGCACCTAGATGTAGGTGGAGACCAAATGCGACCACCCGGGGTAACCGTGCCGTAAGGTGGGTCTGGACAGTAGTATGAGTGTTGTACGGAACAGTACAAGCCTCAGAGGTGCAAGGAACAGTGTACGGGCCACCCGCTGATGTAATCAGGAGGAAGCGGGTGGTATTGTGGTCCGACGACCAGAAATGAGTGGGAGTGGATGGAATATGGGTGAAGGGGTGGTCCAAAAAGGTGTAATAAGTCCAAATATGGATAGTGCGGATGGAATACAGCAAATGCGGACGGAAATAGCGTGAGAGCGGGTGGAATAGGGTGAAAGCGGGCGGAAATAGCGTGGGAGCGGACGGAATAGTGCAAAAGCGGACGGAAATAGTGTGGGAGTGGATGGAATAGGGTGAAAGCGGATGGGAGTAGTGTGAGAGCGGTTGGATTAGCGTGAGAGCGGGTGGAAATAGCGTGGGAGCGGGCGGAATTGAGTGAAAGCGGACGGTCCCAGAGGTTCTAGAGGTAGCAAAACCCAAATAGGAAGCTCCCGGGGAGCTTTGGTTGTAAAGTTGTAAACAGAGATAGAAGACAGTGAGCTCTGGACGTAGATTTGGTATCTACGGACAGAGCCTCGCAGTTAATGCAGATGACAGTGGGCCTTCGAACGGAGCTCGGAAGGCACAGCTGGTTAGAACAGATAGAAATAGAGAGACAGAGACAGAGACAGAGCAAAACGGGATTGATTTGGTAACAATGGTAATAACAGACTAGGGTGCATGGACTCGGGGTGTCTACTTATATACTGTAGGGTGGCTGTGTAAGTCGTCGGGAGGGCCTGATGGATGGTTATCAAGTGCGGGAGGCACCCGGGAGGCAGGATAAGTGGTAATCACATGTAGAAAGTGCCCAGCAGGCAGGATAAATGGTAAATAAGCATGGAAAGCGCCCGCAATGTAGGTAATGAGTGCGGGAAGTATCTGCGGACGGTCAGGAAGCGTGGGAAGTATCCGCGGACGGCCAGGAAGCGTGGGAAACATCAGCGGGTGGATAGCGGATGAGAAATGAGCCAAGGCCTGACAATACTCTACAGCCTTTCTACACCTCCAGGCTCCCATGTACTTGCTTTGACTGGTAAAAGTAGGACATATGATGAGTGGAAGTATTACTGTATCAGTGTATCATATTTTTCAGAAGTAATAATGGGGATGTAATATAGTTTATGGATGTCACTGACTCACTGTACTTAAGAACAAAGCTCAAACTGAGGGCACATAATGAAATCTTATCTCAATATACTTTATTTGGGCATGAAGATGCTTACGTAGCTAGTTAGTCTGCTGACCAGGCTCAAGAAAAAAAAAACATAACATCTGGTCATTTTTAAATTTTTTTACACCCCCTTGGTCTGCTTTCCATTTATCATTGATAATTTTCTTGAATCTTTGAGCTGGAAGCCTGGATCTGGAGTATAAGAAAGCTTGGATAGGTCAAGCTCCATGAATTCAGCAATAGCCATCTGAGGCATGATGGACGATGTTGTGAGCAAAGTGGTAGGTGATCCAGTGATTCAAGAAATTTAATGAAGTCCTATTTTATTAATTATTTTCTACAGTGTCATAAATTCTCATGGCTGCCAATACTTGTGCTTTTGTAAAGTGCAGTAATCTGAAGTTTTTTTCCAACATGACTGAACATGTACTTCAAATGGTACAGTATTGTAGTAAATCATGTTTCTACAGGAAGGTACCTTCTGAACAAAGCTCATACGGGTGGCAGCACAAAGTTGAAGTTGAATTTCAGTCTAGTAAATTTTAGTTTTAGTTATTTTTTTCAAATTATTTTGATTTACTTTAGTTAATTTCTAGAAAATAGGTACCCCAACCGACATGAACAAGCGGTGAAATAAACTAGGCACTCCTCAAGTGCACAACAAGCAGAGATTATTACTTGACAACATTCCGCTTCATTGCACTACCATACTGGCTCAAAAAAATTGGAAAAATCCGAACATCCTCTACAACACCTGAAAGTGAACTCCAGAAACAAACTTTTAGCAAGTGGCCCAAAAACATACACATGTCTATACCTCTTTCACTTCTGAGTTTCCTTCCATATTGGATACTATTTCCCAAATTTTGTACTTGTATCTACCACATGTGGTGGTCTACAATTGCATATGTTGGAAATAAATTGTAGTGGAAGATGTGGCCACAGTGCACACCAGACCCAATACTAACACCATTGCTGCCTAGGGTTTTAAGGTCCAATTCAATGAACTGCAAATAAACTGTGAATTGCATTGGATTGCACTGGAAAATGCAGATATCCGTCGAACCTCATGTCACCAAACTAGACACGCGGGGCACATGAAACATATACGCCGATCGTCAGGAACCGTTCCGCTTATGAGTTTACTTAGATAGTTAGTGAATATATAGTAGTAATTATCTACTACTACCTCTCATCAATATAATTACTATGTGCTTGCGGTCAGGGGAGGTAGTAAGTATTTACTACCCCCCTTCTTTGGGCTTCGTTAGGGACGTAGTAAATAATTACTACGTCCCATCAGTGAGGCGGGAAGGCAGTAAATAACTACTACCTCCCTCGGCTGGGAGAGGTAGTAGCTATTTACTACCTCTCTTCAGTTTCGTTGGGAATTCCTGCGCTTGCAGTCTGGGGAGGTAGTAACTATCTACTGCCTCCCTTTATCTGCGTCATGGGCAGATAGTAAATAATTACTAGCTGCCCGCTTTGAGCTTCTGGGGAAGTAGTAAATAATTACTAGTCCCGTGCTTGCAATCTGGATGTAGTGATTAATTGCTAGTGATTATTCACTGGCTCGCCAATCTGTCATGCTCGGGAGGTAGTGATTATTTACTACCTCTCATGCGCAATCCGGCTGGGAGAGGTAGTAACTATTTACTACCTCCCTTCACTTTCGTTAGAATTCCTGTGCGGGAGGTAGTACTTATCTACTACCTCCCTTCATGTGCAATCCGGAGAGGTAGTAACTATTTACTACCTCCCTTCAGTTTCGTTGGAATTCCGGCGCTGGAGGTAGTAATTATCTACTACCTCCCTTTAGCTTCGTCGTGGGCTAGAGGTGGGCACGAATACATACTCGAGTATATTCGTTATTCGTGGTACGAATATTTGTCACCTCAAATCCACTATTTATACTCGAGTATATACTCGAATATTTATACAGACATATATTCGCGAATAGATATTCGTGAATAACGAGTATTTTAGGACAAATACTCGAGTATACTTGTGATTAATTAACAACATTACAAATAAAGTAAATATAGGCTCGAACATGTAAGTAATAATGTTGAAGTACTATATTAGTGTTTAATAATAATATAAATACAGTCTGTATACATTTCCGAGTACTATTACATGACACAAAATTGTGGCGGTACTGAGAATTGAACTCTGCTGGTCAGCTATCACAGGAAGGCCTGACCTTAATCCAGAGTCGGCGCCCATAACCACTAAGCCACACAGATTTTATTACAGTTACATGTCAATAACATTATATACATATTCAAACATAGCCGAATTAAGTTATATATTGAATTTTTGCTTAAGTAATGAATACCTCACATGCTCGTGCTAACGAGCACGTGATATCGGCAAATATTCGCGAATATTCATGAATAAAGTACCACGAATATTTGTGACATCAAAGTGGCTATTTATACTCGAGTAAGTACTCGTGTAACGAATATATTCGTCACTTGTGACTCATTATTCGCGAGTAACGAATGGCTAAATATTCATGAATACTCATGAATATTCGCTATTCGTGCCCATCTCTATCGTGGGCAGCTGGTAAATAATTACTAGCTGTCTGCTTTGAGCTTCGTTTGGGGGCAGTAATTATTTACTACGTCACTCTCCTGTGTGAGTTAAGACGTAGTAAATAGTTACTACCTCCCTGATTCTTGTCAGTTTCATTGGAATTCCTGCGCAGGAGGTAGTAATTATCTACTACCTCCCTTTAGCTTCGTCGTGGGCAGCTAGTAAATAATTACTAGTTGTCTGCTTTGACCTTTGTTTGGGGGCAGCAATTATTTACTACATCACTCTCCTGTGCGAGTTAAGACATAGTAAATAGTTACTACCTCCCTTCAGTTTCATTGGGGAGGTAGTAATTATCTACTACCTCCCTTTAGCTTCGTCATGGGCAGCTAGTAAATAATTACTAGCTGTCTGCTTTGAGCTTCGTTTGGGGGCAGTAATTATTTACTACGCCACTCTTCTTTGCAAGTCAAGACGTAGTAAATAGTTACTACCTCCCTGATTCTCGTCAATTTACTGTTTATGGTACTTATATTCTTCGATTTAATGATATTACAAGATTGACATTTCACAAAACACAAGATTTATTTAACAATGCAAGGCTCTATAAAGAACGAGCTGTAAGACAAATGTTTCGAATGTGAGTTGAGATCTCGTTCTGGGTGCCGCGGAATCGAAATTTTTCCTGATGGCGCTTGCCACCTGCAATACATGAGTAAGAAACAAACAGATAATGAATTCACATACACGTAGGACATTTGCGTTTTGGTCAGTCTACACAGTCTTGCTCCAATAGGATGTGCGCAATAGATTCTATCGCCAGTAAGCAACGATTGACGTACTCATAAACGAAACTTACCTGTGCAATGTACGTAGGGACACCAAATTGAGTCCTTCCACACTCGATTCGGGTTCCAACATGCTACATCCCATTGTAGCTCACAACGCCGAACATCTACCGCTCTGCCGACCTTCACCACATTTCTCCCATCGAAAAAAGCGTACAAGTAACCTGGTCCGTCTGCGGCAGATATTCTCTTGGCAATCAGGGCTTTCAAGCGTCGCTTAAGAAAACTGTTTCGGCGCCTCATCGACATGGCCAAGGGAAGGATTGAGTTGGGTAGGTCGGAAAATGGGGTGGACAAGATCTGGGGCAGGGAGCCGGTAATTCTGGGATGAGTTACAGAAAAGAGAGAAATAGTGCCAAAGGAAGGGACTTACCGGGATGAACGAGAGGGAAGAGTGTGACTGAGATGAGTGGGAGGGTAGGATGAGTCAGGATATCAGAGGCACACAAACACTTTTAACTCAATAGTGCGAGAACATCTTTTAATTATTAGGCAGTGCTTCTGCCATCAAATTTTGGACACACAGCAACTCATACTCTCTATAGACTAGTGCGAGAACATCTTTAGTATTAAAAAAGCCTCATGCATCACATCATTACGATTTGACGCTTTGACATGTCTATTTCAAGAATAAGTTTCATAAGTAATATGAATTGCAGAATTCAGTATCAGGCAGTCAATAATTACTACCTCTTGCGCGCAATCCGGCTGGGAGAGGTAGTAAATATTTACTAGCTCCCTTCCGCAAAATAACGGAGGTAGTAGTTATTAACTACCATGAAATGCACAAGGCAGTGAATAATTACTACCTCCTGTGCGCAATCTGGCTGGGAGGTAGTGAATATTTACTAGCTCCCTTTGGTCCGGGAGGTAGTAATTATTTACTGCCTTGTGCATTTCATAGTAGTTAATAATTACTAATTCCGTCATTTTGCACACATACCCACGTTATCAAATTGAGTGCTCCCATTTCCGGTCATTCTGATTCCCTCCCACTCACCATGTCCACGATCGACACGACCGACATTGCACGAGCTTTAGCCAACCAGCTCACCTCCAAACGTGTTCCGGGTTCCGATCCCTCTCATGGTGGAAATCTGCATATCACAGGTCCAGAGGAGTGCATCTGGAAAAATTCCCTAGTGCCCAGGAACATATAGGTTGCACTGAGGTACCCACAGGGTGACCAGGACACCCAGGATGTCTAGGCACCCCAGGCACCCCAAAGAAACCCCCCAAATCCTATGCATCCTGAGGATAGAAAAGTATCTCTGGGGTGTCCCTGAATATTCCTGGGGTGTCCCTGAATATCCCTGGGGTGTCCCTGATCATCCCTGGGTGTCCCTGGGGCGCCCTGGGGTGCCCTGGGAATCCATAGAGAAAATATTTAAAATAATATATTTTTTACCATCTTAGCTTCTTATGCTCATATTTACCTTCTTTGATTACTTATTCATTATTCAAGTCTTGGTACTTAATACACTTATTATAGATGGTTGTTGCGCTTATTGCTCACTGCTTATTATTGTCTTATTCATTTGGTGTTTCAGCGCTTAAATTCAAGTGACTCATAATAAACTCAAAGATTGACACCTCACTGGTTTGAACTCTCAACCTTGCAGTTAACTGTATTATATAAGCAATAATGCGAGAGCTCAAAACCACTGAACTATCTTGATGTAAGATATGCTAGAAACTTTATGCACTATATACACTAACTAGTGGGGTCAGCATCACCTATAAGAAAATTGGTGAGCACTTGGTCATAAGTGCACATGAACCCATTCTCCCACCATAGTCTACCGAGACTATCTACAATGTTACCAGTAATTATTCTTAGGTAAAAAGGACTTGAAAGGCCAAAACTAGACTCAATGTTTTGTCTTTTGGTTAATTTAATTTTGTTGTGGATATAATGTAGTGTTTAATTGAGACATAAAGTATGCAGGCAAAAACGTCGGATGGGCGCTTAAATCACGTGCTCGTAAGCACGAGCACATGATCCCTCTCCCAGGGTGTCCCAGGGCTTCCCACAGCTGTCCCAGGGCTTCCCAGAGCTTCCCAGGATCCCCAGGAATTTGCCCATTTCCCAGGCAGCCCAGGTAACCTGGGCAGCCTAGGATTTTAGCCAAATCCTGAAGGTCTTTGGGCTTGCTTGAGGCTAATTCCTGATTAACTTCAGAGATACTCAAGAATCCCTAGAATTTGGCCAAAATCCTGGGCTACCTGGGGTGCTTGGGTTGCCTAGTGTTGCCTAGGAATTGGCCAAATTCCTGGGCATCCCTGAGATTGACCAGGCACACCTGAGCTTGCCTGGGCTTTAGGTAGTTTTCCAGATGTGAGATTTTATCTGCAACAGCCTTGATTTTGACAACCAAGACAATGAGGCTTATATTCAATGGTGCATTGACTTCCGTAATGCCCAGAGGTCCCTTTGGGACCGGGAGCGTTTTCCCATCGAGGAGTCCATTATGTTAGTTTTTTTTCTTCATCAATGGCTATGTTTATTCTTGTAAGCACAGGAAGGAAATAGTCACCCAATACAAAATGCAACATCACAAAGCTGTAACTCTGGAGGTCAGAGAAAATTTGCATATCGTGGCCCGCGCGTGCAAATGAACACCTCAGGGTGATCAAGCGGAAGGAAATTGAGCGCTACCGCCGGGAGCATAAGGAGGAACAGGAGGTGAAGGAGGAGCAGGAGCTCAAGGAGGAACAGGAGCGGAAGGAAGAGCCCAAAGCGTAGGGAGTATCCTCAGAAGACCTTTGAATGCTATATCTGTTACACTAGAGGTAGTCAATGATTACACTTTCTTCTCGACCACACGCTAGTAATTATTTGCTCCCTTGTATAGTAAATCAGTTATCATTATTCAATGCGGAACCAAGGAAACTGAGTGAATCTCCCTGTAAAAAAAAGGGGGGAAAACAGTCCAGGGGTGTTAGGGTCTGTGTACACCCCGCTGGTTGGCTAATTGAACCACCAAACTAGGAGGGTACACAGACCCCACCCCGGATCTGTATGACCGAGCAGGGAGTCAAACCCACTTGCTCTTAATGCTTGCGCATGAGATGCTACCACTTAGCAACACGGCCTTATGTTTAATTCAAATTTTGTCGAATCCTAACCCTATGTATTTGTCATGGAGCGGAAGGGTGGTCCGAGCCTGGTAATTACTTCCTCGCTTTTAATTTTACTTTGTAGTAAGTAAAGACTATTGTATGTCTAACAATTGACTATACAGCATAATTATCCTAACCTATCCTTCCGCCCCTCCAGCTTCTGTAGCTGACAATGATTCCATATCGAGATAAACACCCATGAGTATAAAACTGCATGCTCTTGGGTCATATAGCTGACCGGCTTCCTAATTCTTGTGAGGCTGCTGTTACCACACTCAGCAGCACTGGTATTGATACTGTTCAGAGACGAATCAATCTCCGAGTATGTTTTCAAGAACGCTGCTTTCGAACACTTGGTGTGCCCAGCTGCGTGAAACCCGTCAATGACAAACTGCGTATTTGCAAAAAAGTCTGGTTCACGTGCCCAGCAGTATGGTCCCAGAGCGCATGCGAAGTCGTAGACCACACGGTCAGGTGCTTTAGGCCAGCGCGTTATCAATGCAGAAAATACATCATTCCTCCCCTCGCCAACTGGTATGATATGAAAGCCGTAACAAATGCTGTGTGTGCACCAGCATGCCATAATACCACCGGTTTGGCGCTTCTGGGAGTAGGTCTTGTAGAATTTCCTACAGTTCACTTGCTCTTTATTGACATCGGCCTTTCCGTCGAACTTCAGATTGGGATACCGAGGCCGTTGCCGAATCTGATGTTGGAATATCAAAGGTAAATATATTCTATTGAACTATACATGGAACGCTTTCTCGTAGTATCCACTTGTTTGTATCACCATCCCATGCACTCCACTGTTATCGTCTTGCAGACTCTA
>ML769838.1:3938-25476 GCA_009733575.1 Gymnopus androsaceus JB14
TCAAATCAGAAGGGACGGTGTTAGTGTTGGAGTTGGAGTTGGAGTTGGAAAGACTAGCCACCGCGCTGGCGCTGGCACCGGCATTGACGTTTGCATGCTTCGACGTACTCGACCCGAAAGGCTTAGTACCACCAACAGGAGCAGTAGGCCTCGTAGACAGAGGCATACTCATGGCCGCGGAAAGTAACGGTCCGCCTGTATTTTGTATGTATTTCATGAACGAGTGCATATTTTTACATGGGGTCTTTTGCAGATCTGAGAGTAGCTTACTCTCAACATTCTGAGATAAGTTTTGAAGTCATCCTATTAAATTTGCTGTCTATATCAGGCAATTTCTGTGTTTCGAAAAATTTGTGAAAAATTAACTCGCGAAATAATTTTTTTTGAGCTTTGCTGTGCCCACCATCAGAAAGAGGGACATTGAAAACCCCCCAGCGCATTTTATCCCATAAGATTTTATTCACATTTAAGCTCGCTATGCTCAGACAAAAGCTGGCCAAAATGGCCAAATTCCGGCAAAATCCGGCAAAATGGGCCAAAATGGGCCGAATCTGCGCTCTTTCCGCCCTGCGTGCCCAGCTCAGATCGTGACGAAATCTTATGGAATAAAATGCGCTGGGGGGTTTTCAATGTCCCTCTTTCTGATGGTGGGCACAGCAAAGCTCAAAAAAAATTATTTCACGAGTTAATTTTTCACAAATTTTTCGAAACACAGAAATTGCCTGATATAGACAGCAAATTTAATAGGATGACTTCAAAACTTATCTCAGAATGTTGAGAGTAAGCTACTCCTCAGATCTGCAAAAGACCCCATGTAAAAATATGCACTCGTTCATGAAATACATACAAAATACAGGCGGACCGTTACTTTCCGCGGCCATGAGTAGTCAAAGTAACAAACGTGATAATGTTAGTCATAGAAACGGAAGGGCGAGCGCTGGGCCTCCCCCCACATTCATACCACTCACACCCATTCCAACAACTCTGCGACACCTGTCCTTGTGCATGCGGGCGAGGGTTGCTGGTGAGTATGAGGGATAGGACGGGAGCATGCTGCGAAGAAGATCGAGCTTGAGAAGACGATTGCAAAGGCTGCTACATCTGCATCTGCCAAGGCGTCCGGCCAATCGATGATCCAGAATACGACGGAGGGGCAGATGTCGGAGGTCTCATCGTCTTTTCATCAACTGAACCCGATCCGTTGATAACTGGAGCTCATGTGAAGTCAATGCCGAAACACTCGCATTCTGTGGATTCCGTGGAGACTGAGACCGCGACCGCTGAGACTCGATATGTTCCGTTGCTGCTATCGCAGGAGCAGCCTCCTCCTTGGTATCCTACTTCTTGCCCGCTTTAGCATTCTCTGTAGTTGTTCGCTCTCTAGCCTCTTTCTCCTTCCCCGCTGCCCTTCTCTCGTTCATTCCTTTGTTCCCGTTCCTCTCACCAATTTCCTCCGCTCCTCCTCCTTCCGCATCTTCTACTGCTCTTGAGCCTTTTTGAGAACGATTTGTTCGGCGTCACGTTTGGTCTTGAAAAGGAAAGTAATTCGAGTGAGTATGGTATAATGTAATAATGAGCAATGAGCAACAAGCGAAATCGGAATGCAATGAGCCAAAGATAAATATACCGGATAAAGAATGAATAAAACGAATGGTAGAAATAGAGAACAAAAGGCGCCAGATCCTTGGAGTTCTATCAAGCCAAAGCCAGACCTCAGCTCTTCGACAACCGACGAGTAGGTTAACTAAGAACCGCTCCAACCAACCAACCAGACCCTCTTCAATGCCTCAAATGATCAACGCTTCAAACATTTCCGATAACCAAACCACAGATAAAGAATGGAATCAGACAAGATGCAACTCACTTTCTCAGCCTCGCGTTCGTTTTTTCCGCTGTGGAGAGTTGTCCTTTCTTGCGTGGAAGCGGATTTTTTTTTGTTAGCAGTATGGGGCTGTTAGTAGGAGAGAGCCGAAAGAATGGGAGCCAATAGGTTGAGGGAAGAGCGGAGGGGAGGAGGTAGAGGGAAGAGGAAAAAGAGCTAGTTAGCAGGTGTTCATCCATCGTTTCATAGAAAAGACCAAGACATATGGCTCTTTCTAGCTCTCTCTCGGGACCTTGAACCCACAAAATCATGGCCAATGCTCGAGCGGCGGTTCCGGCGAATGGCCAAGTAAAAATAAAGCGAAAAAAGACTCACCAGTAGCAGTCAGACTACATCACGTCCGTACTAAGTATCCTTCTGCACCGGAACCCTCGGTTCTGCTCCTAAGTACACGTAGGTACCTGACCTCTAGCGGGCACTAGCGCTGTTGGCGATGGCTTATTCGAGTGAGCGTTCAGGTGTTTGCAATCGGAGACCACCACGGCCTGTATATTCGCAGCTCAAGCAAACTTCTTCCTCTTCCAGGTTCTCCGCCATCTTACTGTTACCCTCTTTCCGGTCCGTTGCAGAGTAGAGGAAGGTCGCTGAGGCTGAGAGGACAGAAGTTGAATTTTTGGTCGTGAACTTGATCAAGTCATGTTCGTAAAGACTGAAAACCAATAAGAACTCGTCAATTCAGCAGAAAATGTGTAATTCGGAATGGAAATACTTCGTCTTTCCATTAATCAATTCTAAAACATTATCAATGCTGCTGTATTGTCGTAATTATGATTCAGAGATAATGTAGCGGTCTATGATCTTCTACGTAGCCGTTTTAAGATGAGAATTCACGGAGAAAGTGAATGGGCGCTAATATGAGCGCTAACGCGTACTTTCATACTCTCATCTTCACGAATCACTTTGACAAGCCAAACTCACTTCAACATCGATCGTCCGTCTACTGCACTGTTCTTCGACGTAACAAAATACAATGGCGGTGAAGAAGCCTGTTGCGCATTGTCGTTGGTTGACAGTTGCGAACTTGCGAAGAGCTCAAAACGATCTCGGACTACGGACCATGAATTACTTTGCTGGTTTCGGAATTGTTTATTGAATTGACAAGGTGTATTTAGTCTTAATTACTCGCTTTTCTTACTTACCAGTTCTTCTTAGTTTCTAGCCTCTCTACGAACGCGACTTCTACATATCACCGTCGTGTTGCTAACAGTAGGACCGCATTTTTCTCAACTTCCATCGCCTTTCTCTACTCCATAACCCACTCATAAAAGACTCTCCTCCCGAACCCAAACCCAGCCTCCTTCAGCACAAGATCTGGCCGCAAAAAGCTTGTGGCTTAGCGGTTTCCGACCTAACGGACGTAGGATACCGGAAAATTGTAGGATCCAGAGGAAGCAAGTAAGCTCGCTGCGAGGATCTTGCCATTGCAGCTGAAACCACTCCCTTTGGCGACCCTGAGGATATAGAGCATCTTGCTCGTGCCAGTATTTCCCTCTCTTCTCCTCCTCTCATGTCCCCTGAAGGGCGTGCAGAGACAGCAAGACGAATGGACAGACTATGACGCCTTCCGAAGAGCTCCGACGAAGCTTCCATCCCAATAACAAATGGTCAGTTGCAAAAATCTTCCTCGCTGCAAAGCTCCTCATCCATGCTCAAACGCTTACACGGCTCGAGGGCTGACTGGTGCAGAAAGGTAGGGGATTTAATCTGGAACAGAGTCTGACTGTTGCTGGTGAGCGTTTGTGCGTCTGTTTGGTCTAATTACTTCGAATTGCCACTTTTCTCTTGCTTTGGCACGAGCGACGGACTCAGACGATTCGGTTCGAGTTTACTTTAATGTTTTTCTGTTCTATTTTCTATCATAAGCGCATGCTAACGATCTCCCTTGCTCACTTCCCTGCCTTCTCCAACACCTCCTTCCTTATTCACTCTTCTTTCGGGTTCGCCAACTTATTTTGCTTGAGAGGGTGCAAAGCGAGGAGGAGACCGTGGTGTATCTGACGAGGACGAGTGAAGTAAGTGAAGATCTAGATGAATGCTAGGGTGAGTCTATCTTGGCGAGTGCTTTTGGCTTCGGTCTCGGCTTTATTGATGAGATGGGTTCTGAGTTGTGATTCTCGAGCCTGTTTTTTATTTGTGTTGTCGTTGTTTGTTTCTGAGTCACTGGAGCAGTCCCAGGTTGGCTGTAATGAGATAGGACGAATATGGATGAATCTTAATTCTTTTCATTTTTATTTCTCCTCGTGAGGAGCGATAAACATACTTATGCACAAACAGTTGACAAACAGATACATGTACTGGTTCCTGGACTGCTCTCGTTCGTTGTATCTTTGGTTGGTGGTGTTGACGTTCGCCATGGATGGATGGGTTGACGCTGCATTTGGGATGGTCAAGGCCATTCCGGACTTCCTTATCCCTTGGCACTGCATGAACCTCGACGAAATTTTCTGAAGCATAAAATCATTGACTAGGAGGGAAATTCTCGCACATAATTTAGCAACTGGCCGAGAAACGAATCTTTCAGACCTGTGACCCCAATTACCACATCCGACTTGCCACACTCGATTTGTTCCCGCTCGCCACCCAAAATTAGTTAATTTCACACTAGTCAGTTGGAATTTGGATAGAGCGACGGCACTCACATTTCTGCCGAGTAGGAGAATTCTATAACTTTTCCTTGTGATTGGTGAGGTGGTGGCGACGACCTGCTTGCACTCTAGCACACCATCCAAGGCAAAAAGAACGGCGAGAGAACATGGCGCAATTTCATCATGGAACTACGACACAAGAAGTGTCCATGGAGCTGCTTCTCTTATTTAATGGAACGATTTTCTCGATAAGAGGTGTTCTGAATACTCTCGAGTCGGCGTTAAGATAGGTAGCTATGTCACGACAGCCTTTACCCCCCAATCAACTCGAAGGCGGTGAGCAGCATTGGGCTCAGCCGGATGGGCGCGAGCAGGAAAAGAGCAGCATTGAGGAGAAAGACATCAATGCCTTTGCTGTGGACCAAGCATACACACTGGACGACTCCACGAAGACCGGGACCTCTGCTCTCTCCGACAACCCCTTCTTCATTCCAAGCCTCATTTATACTCGTGAAGAGGAAGCGAGAGTCATCCGAATCCTCGATACCCGCCTGTTTCCCTGGGTCCTCTTGACCACGTTCGTACTGAACATGGACAGAACGAATATTTCCAACGCAGTTTCCGACAACTTGCCAGCGGATCTGGGATTCACGACGGATACAGTGAACCTTGCGACGGCAATTTATGCTGTGATCTTCAGTCTGGCGTGTTTATTTGGTGCTGTGGTGTGCAAGATCGTTCAACCTGTACGATGTGAGTCGAAACCAACTCTTCTGTGCTATTCATTTGGTTGATCTGACTTTTAGGGATCTCATTTTTGATGTTCTGCTGGGGACTCGTCACACTGTCGCATGCATTGATCAAGAATAGAGGTGGATATTTGACTGGTGAGCATCAGTACCTTGTAAATGTCCTGAATATACATATCTGACTAGAATCCCTGTAGTTCGCTCCAGTACGATGTTTCGTTCTGTTTTCTTTCTTCCACTTAACTTTGCCTCTCAGTGATTGCTTTAACCGAAGGTGGTGTCATTCCGGCCACACTTATCTACCTTGGGTCCTTTTACCGAAGCAATGAGCTGGCCACAAGACTTGCTTGGTTTTGGGGCGTACAGACAATCGCCAGCGCCGTTAGTGGATTGATGGCCAGCGGTCTGCTACAGTTACAGGGAGTTGGAGGGCTCGAGGGATGGAAGTGGTTGTTCTTGGTCGACGGTATGATTACTGTTGTTATTGCGGTGCTTACTTGGTTGGTGTTTCTTTTTCCTAAACGCTGTTTTACTTGTAGAATGCTTACATACTATTCTTCTAGGTTGTACTTGCCAAGAAACTCAACGCGTACGAAGGGCGGTATCCGTGGCTGGAAGCCCTGGTTCGACGAAAGGCAAGTCCGCATTGCAGTTACACGTATCGTACGTGATGATCCTTCGAAACGCGTCTACGAGTGCGTATATGTGTTTCAGTATGCTTCATTTTTTATCTTGACCGACTCTGCGCCGTATAGGAAGCATGTGCACTGGGCCGATGTTAAAGACGCTGTGACCGATCTCGGATTGTGGGGGCATCTCATTATCACTGTCATTGGTCTCACACCCACTAGTCCTTTGGCCGTCTGTAAGTCTGATCCTAATTCTCCTAATGCTCTCTCTTTATCCTTTTTTTGGATAGATCTCCCATCCGTCATCAAAACCTTCGACTTCTCAGTCTTCGCTGCTAATGCTCTTACTGCGCCTCCATATGTCTTGCAATGCGTAACAATGGTGTTGCTCGTTCGCCATTCGGACAAGATTCGCGAGCGTGGATTCCATGGCGCTTTCGGAGGTAAATCTACCTACCTTGACTATACATTCATTGTCGGCAGAACTGACGAATTGTAAACGTTTAGCAACATGGCAACTCGTTGGATGGATTCTACTCCGTGCTCTACCTGAAGGACACAAGCAAAGGTGTAAAGTAAGCACATCTTTCAAGTCTTCCAGCGAAATTTCAATCTTACTGAATTTATTATAAAGATACTTTGCCGCACTGTTGGTTACTTGTTGGCCAAGTACTCATCCGTTGAACATTGCCTGGATGTCCGAGAACACAGGGTATGTTCTGGACTTAATATTTCTACACTTCACTGTACGGAGTCTGAATACAGGAGTGTCGGAAAGCGAGCGTTGGCATCTGGATCAGTTATTTTTGCTGCCAACATATACGCGGGTGAGCTTTACAGAATCCCGCCGTGTTACCGCCATACTGACATGTCGTCTGCGCTTAGTATGGGGTTCCCAAATCTACCAAGCCAAGGACGCGCCCGATTATCACACAGGAAATACTATCAACATTGTTTTTGCAGGGACAGCTGTCTGTCTATGGATCATCCAGAAATATTACTATAAGTACCGCAATCATCGCAACGCTGAAGCATACGCGAAGCTCAGTGAGGCTGAGAAGCGACAGGAAGATATGGAGGCAGAGGCCAAGGGAAACAGAAGTTTGACCTTCAGATTTACGACGTAGGATACTGTACATGATTTTTCCTACCTTATACAAGCTATCTCACGAATCATTGAAAATCGACAAGTGTCTTTTTATGTAGCATGATGTAGTAGTATCAGGCGTCGCCATTCAGGTTCTGGATCTAGCCCCATTGCAGGTGAACAGTCTAGTAAGTTTTTGATGCCCTGCAGCGTGAAGGTGCTGATTGCTATGATGTTTTTCACAGTTCAGTGAGAGGAGCAGATTAAGTTTGGCATGCAAACATACCAGGGAAAATATCTTCCCATGTAACCCATCCAGCTGTGTTCACTAGGAAGACTTGATTGTCACTAATTGGATGTCTAAAATGCGATATATAGTGGACAGTAAGTATTAGCTCTACTGGGTGTGGAGACTGATACTTACCTTTGGTCAACAATTATCCGATATTGTTCTTATCGGTGTTCGGCCAGCCTCACCTAGCACCATTCGGAGGAGGAGCAGGAATTGGCTCAGCCCTGGTAGCAGCACCAAACCCAAACGAACGTCGAAGCTGAAGCTGGAGCAGGGTACGATTTTGGTTTGCAGTCATGAGCAGCATGAGCGCCGCGTCCAGATCCGTGACCACCGAGCAGAGGAGGTAAATTCTGTTTCCGATTCCTAAGGGTGTTGGGTTGCTGCATATGACGCTGTCGGTGTAAAGGCGGTAATTGACATCGAAGTCCAGGTCCGATGGCCTGATGCGCATGCTGCTGAAGCGGGTGGGGACGAATAACGATGGGACGAGGGCTCGCTAAGACAAGGAAGATATCTAGGCCTATGAAGAAGTCTGAGGTGTTTCCACCGTCTTTGGGTTTAGCCCTTTCGCCATTGGGAATAGGTCTCCTATTAGACATTGTCAGCTACGGTTAGCCCAGAGGAACCGTCGCAAGGGCAATGGGCAGGGAGAGGGATGAAGGATGAAGGGAAAAGAGGGATAGAGAGAGAGGAGATGGAGCGTGTTAGCATCGTCATAGTCATCGTATAGATCAAAGTAGAGTGTAAATACACACGTCGGAATCGGGAGAGTAGCAATCAAAGTCGCGAATTCGAAAGCAATCAAAGGATAAAGCCATCTTTCGCGCTCCCGCCGCGCTTCAAGAAACTAGGAGTTCGAGAAGAAACACTCGCCGGTTAAATTGGCATCAACAGGCTTCGCTAGAGTAGGGCGTATCTGTTGGCTTTGCCACAATAGAATTCGTACTACTGAGTAGCTGTATTCGTAGCTCGTCCCGTCCCAGTTCGGGCTAGCTTTCAGCCCCCTCGTAGTCCGCCACCCTGCGATCCAGTTCCTTGTGTAGCATTTTTCCCGTAAGCATCACAATAAGTACTTGAGTCGACGGCTTGTCCTGGATCGAGCTTGTGTTGAAGAGGTCGAGTTTTGGTTTGTATTTGAGAACAGTGTTACCGTTATACAAGGTGCCACAATAAGGGCTCGTAAAGAAAACGCGTAATTCGGACTGAACATTCCTTGTTTATCCAATAGTTGATTCCCCAACGTTCGCTTTCACCCAAATCAACGCCGTTGCATTCTTCTGATATCTGATTTAGATAGAATGGAGCGCGATGAGGGACCAGGATCCTACGCATTTCTATTCGATGTGTAGCGGTAATGAAACTTGCTCCGGGCAAGATGAGAGATTAAAGTACCGTGAACACGCGTTAGCGCCATGTTAGCGCCCAATGATTTTTCTTGCTTTGATTCGAATTCACTGAGATTGAACAATAATGAAAACCGAAACCATATACTCAACCAAGTGATCATACTATATATCCTACTAAATCGCATCCATCTCGACGGGTATACGTCGCTACAAGTGTAGCACCTACAATATCACCTGCACCTCCGGCATCCTTGGGTGGATGAAATCGAGAACAAAAAAGCACATGGTGGAGCACAGCGCATCTCAACAGAACGCAACGCAACGATGTAACCCTCAACAAATCTAACCCAGGTCCTCGGTAGTGCACCATGAAACAAATAAACAAAAACAATGTCTATCCTCCGGTCAGATCGTCCTCTACTCTTCCGGCTCCCGCCTAGCGTGCTACCTCGACTCTGCGGCCTTTGGCGTACTCCTTGAAGTTGTATGCTTCATTCCCGTAGACTGACGCCGAAACCCAGATCCGGGCAATGAGATCCAGATAAAAGAGATGGGACTGGAGATTTATGACGCACCTGTGGCGGGAGGCTTGGGGGGAGAGTATCAGCTTGGTCAAGAAGATGACGCGGCTAACGTTGGGTGAGATAGACAGCGGGCCCGCGGGAGGTACAAAAGCCAGTGATAACGGAGTTGCTGCTGATGTGCGGGGATAACACTAGGACAGCCATCGGCGGAGAGGACAGTGTACAGCGGTCCTCCAGACCCAAAGTAGTTGTGGGAGTCATGGTAGAAGGAGAGACACACATGAAGCCGTACTCGGGTGATAAACGAGTAATCCTGATCCTCGTCGATTTCGGCTCACCCTGCTTCTATTCCTCCGGTAAATACTGTTTCTGGAGACAATCCTCTGAGTTGCGCACTGCATTGCTGAAGGTTCAATATCATCGTTATCGCTAGTGCGAAAAAATGATAGATCTAGATAGTCGATTCAATCACTCACTACCGAAGATCCTAATACTTGTGACAGAGTATCAACTACTTGATTCCGAGACAGTTTCCTGGCTACCACTAAGGTTAAAAAACCTATTGGTCATTGATTTCTTCAATATCGGTGAAAATACACACCTTGCGCTAGTATCAGAGCCCAGACCTTCATTCTCTATATCCGTATGCGTCTACGTCCTGGCATCAGAGTCTTCCTTTCCATGCTGTCTGCATGACGGAGTGATCAGCTAGAAATCTTTTGAAAAGTGGCCAGAACAAACGAACCTGAAACAGGCGGTGTAGATAGGTTCAAATCCATATTCCCCTCCTCATGAACTGTGGGTCGTCCCTTCTTTACGTTCCATGATATGATCTCTTCCAAATGGGACGGGAATGGATACGTATGTGGATTCGGAGGATCTGGGACTAAGTGTAAGAGCCAAGTAGATGATAGATAAGATTTTATGCACGTACCTTGACTCGGACAAGTCCTCATGATCATTTCCCTTACGACGGAAATCGTCTTTGAGAATCGGACACAGATTTAAGATTGCACGGCTGAGGATTTTACTAAGCGTTAGGCACGAAAAAGAAAAGATTATGGCAAGAAATAACCTAGATTCTCCTTCCACGAAGACTGTAGATTCAATGATTCGAACGTGTCGTTGTGCATGCGCATTTCTTGCACAGATTCCGAGGCATCCGTTATGGTAATTCAGTTGTCGTTGACGCTGAGGGAGAAAAAGGAAAATGTTTAGGAGAAAATGAAGATGAAGGTGGAAAGAGTGATCGCACTGTTTCGACCTTTATAGACTACTAGTTTCTAAATCGACATCCAAAGCCATTGAAGACTCAGGGAGCATTGTCGTAGGCAACAGCAACGCACACTGACAGTGAAACAGATATGATATGGAAAAAACAGAGCCTTGACAAAGATTTATTTGTTTGTTCGGATTGTGTGATGAGAAAAAGAGAGCGTGCACGAAGTAGGAATTGGTCGGCTTTCGAGGTGCTTGGAAAGAATCTGTTTCTATTCCTTCAGAGAAACGGGATGTTCCTGTTGCGGTTTATTCGTTCGCGTTCACTATGTAGTACAATGCCGAATGTGCTGGAATTTCGCTGGAATCAAGATGTAGATGTATCTGAGCTTCCTGCCTACGATTGTCGCAGTCTGCAATGAGGTTAGCCGGAAACAACGGGCCGCAAACATGTGCTCTTTTCATCATCATGAAGTCATAAGTCATGATCAACGGTCCCGCATTGCAATTTCCTCGTTGACTCTTATAAGCTTTTGCCAGTTCGACCTCAATGTGGGCCATTTCGGAAATGTGTTTAATCTCCAGCTTCTCCAGCCGTGCACTCTCAGTTTGAACTCCAAGCCAATCGGAGCAATAATCAACTCAAGGAATGCTCTAGTATGTTGCAATAGAAGCTTCGGGACGAAATTATTAGCACAGTGCTCCGCCGGGTTCCTTTTCCAAGCCACCGAATTATCGGGAATAACCTCCAATAGCTAGCCTTCTATCAAAAGATCTTCGCCTAAATTGTCTCTTTCCAGTCACTCTGTATTACTCTGCTGCTTCTTGTGGGAACTTTGGGGAGATAGATTCGGGCTTACCGTTCAGCAGAGAAAACGTGGTAGACATGGCTTTGATTGGGAGACTTTTACTCCTGGAACATATTGGAGTTTTTGCTTCTAAACTGGTATTTTTGCATTGTCGAGTTGTCAAATGAACTTGGGCTCTAATGGTTTTCCTCATTAAGCTAGGCACCTCCATTCGGCAAAGAAGTGGTACGTCGGGCCCGATAGCATGTTTCTCCGCATCTACCTAATGAAGTTTATTATTTATTGCTATTGCAACGTGCTCTAGCACACTGCAGAGGTAAACCATTGGTGTAAATCCGCGGACAATCTCATGAGTTGATTGTTGAGATCAGCATTCTACTGACATAGCCTCTAATAACTCCAGAGCGAGATAACGAGTTTCCTCTTTTTTCGGTACATCGGGTGACCCTTTACTGTACGTCGTCCTCTGGTATATGATACATTCGTGAGTGATACTGATTCAGGACCTGTTCGCTTCTTACCAGTGGCGGAGATAGACGGTGTGGGTATAGACCTTCCTGCATGCCCTGTTGATGAACACAGCCGATGAGTAGTCCTATGAGGTCCCAGGGAAAAGCGCAATGGCTGAACAGTCGTTGGCAGAACGGAATGAATGTTGGCGTCAGGCTTGATCATTTTAACGCTGTTTTTACTTCTCCTGACTGAATACTGTTTGCCGTTCCGCTTGTTTTTTCTTGGCGCTTCTTGAGGGGCGAGCACGTTTACGGGGGAGCTATGTCTCCAAATTCCTGATGAACTGCAGAACATCTCGAGCGTTGATCGGTGAAGCCCACTCCCAAGCCCACTCCGAATGAATTAACGATTGGACCTGTTTCAGATATCTCCAAGGATACACCAGAAACGACTCCAGTTCGTCGTGGAGAATGAAGACCTTGAGCAGAAAGTACTCGAGTAGTCCAAGTCTTAGTGTATAAGGTCAGATCACGCGCCTAGTGGAAGAAGTCTAGCAAAAATTCAGGTCGTTTGGCTTCAGGGAACCCTCAGGAAAAAAATGGACTCTCGAAGCTAGACCTTCTATTTTGCGCTTTTTCTTTGTTTTTCACGTGACTTACGCGCCATCTACCTTAGTAAACTTTCCAATTACTCAGGAGAAATCACCGTTCAGTGTGGTATTCTCCGCAACTCGGTCGAAGTCTCAATTGGTTCGTCGATCACTGGAATGCTATACTCTGCTTCATTTGTGATGCTTTGAGCTGCTCCAGATCTAAGTCTGATATAAATACGGAGCTCACTTTTTCTGCCACTTTCAGCATTTGTCCCAGATCGACCCATGTCTACCAACGCTACCGCCGGCCAACAGAAAGCTCAGCCTCCTTCCAAAACGCCACCTCCAACTGAGGGCAGTGATGGTAAAAGGTATAACATTCGCCGCATGACTATTGCGACGACGTGCTCATTGCTTGTGTGCTAGAAGGAGAAATAGAGCGATACTATCTTGCCTTAGCTGCCACACATCAAAGCGAATGGTCAGCCTCAAAACTGCCATAGTCAGACCTGACGAACTGACTACAACTCCTGATAGTGTGATAGAAAACGACCTAATTGCACTCGTTGCACCGAACTGGGACTGGTATTAAAGTTTCTTTCAAATTCATGTTAGTTGATAACCTGAAATATCCTTTTCAGCTATGTGTCTACGAAGTTGATGATTTTTGTCAGCGTCTCAACATCCAAGAAGGAAGCTCAGTGCTACTGAAAAGAATGACAGAACTGGAAGCAGAGATCGAGGAAGTAAGTGTGCACATCGAGTCTCATTGCGTATCGCTTACATATCTTTAGTTGAAAAATAATCGTCACTCGCAGTACTTATCCGAGTCCTCTGGTCAACATGGCGATTATGCAAATATGCATACTGCTCATCCTTCCTCCGCGAGCACCTCGACATCTTCTTGGCCGAACTTCGCCGTATCTCCAGTCATCCCCAATTCGACGCCATCGTCGAGTATTGGGATTAATGATGCTTCCGCCGGGAATGAGCTCACTCGAATTGATATGAGCTCCATTCTTTCACAGAGCCCAAATTCCATTGGATTCGAGGACAGTGTGGAGATGCATCACCATCTCAATACCATCTCCTCAACGAACTCTTCCCAGCACAATGCGATGCAACCTTGCGACTGTATTCAGGATGCCTCTAACTATCAAATAATGCTCGAACTCTCCTTGCGACTCCGTAGAGCAGCTCAGATTATGGGACAATATCCTCTTCATCACGCCGGGAGATACTGTCTCCTTCATCAAGCCCTTGTGGAATTTGATACCCTAACAGCGTATGTTCCGATGTTAATTTTTAGTTTCTTTACTTATATGTTGAATGCTAGGGAGACCCTCTCGTCTGTTGATCCTCCTCATCGCCGGACGCCATCCTACAATCAATCACCAGCTCTATCCTCATCCTTGCCGACAGCACCCCACGCCTCTGGTGCGCATTCGACTTCTCATGTGGACTCTTGGATTTCTGGTTCAGGAGAAGACTCGTTAATGTCCTGGGAGCGTCGTAGGGGGTAATACTATAAATTTGTGTGATCGTTTGGAACTGAAGAAACTTAGCGAGCATGCATATAAAAGTGTGCATTCGAAGAATAAGCAAAGCTAAAGTGGAACCTATCTTGTCCGCCTAACAGTACACATTTACATTGGGAGTACTCGTACCGAACACTGAAAGCATGCCGAAAAGGATATGCGGTACATAAAAAAACATACCAGTCACGGAATAAGGGTAATCCTCAATTCCGAGTCCGCGACTGGTAACTGATTTGTCAAGTATACTACTTCGAGATTTCACTGTGCAGTTGTATGTACTGAATCGCTGCATTGCCAGGATAGATAGATTGTTGAATACTGTAAGCGCTTGCCAATGACTTGTGCGCTGAGGTGTGTTACATGCTACGAATGACAGGGCGGTTAAATAGAGTTGCCAAGTAGAATAAAATATTTTCGCAAGTCGTCAGGAACCATTATACTGGCGCTTGACTGGCGTCAATAACTAACAAACCCCAAAAAGATAGTAGTAGTAGCATAACAGTGAATATTACCTAGCACATTCTAATCCATCTGTACGCCATCCATCATAATATTCTATCTGGAGTTCATATCCATTCATCAGCAAATTCCCGAGCCAAAACACCTCCATTGTTCAGACAGCCTTTGCCTCACAGCCAGATGGCAGCCATCCGTGCTTTCAGATGAGAACTGGAGGGACACGTAACACCATGATTGAGTGTGGAAGCAGTCACCAAGATACAAGAAGTTTAACCGCATTGACTCTTCACCGCCACAGTGGCTAGCCAAGCTTATTGGAAGTTGTCTACAAAACTACCAAGGAATAGAGATGGGCATGGATGTTTGGGCAAACACATGCTTGTTTGATGAATAGCCACTGAAATTCTGGTCAGAATGAGTCTAAATATTATGCAAATTAGTGGAGAAATGCTTAAGCTACATCCCCATCAAGTTTTTACCACTTTTGGACCATTTCCCTGTGCCCCAGTGGCCAAAATATGCTCAAAAATGGCGAATATATTTGACATTCGCGTTTTGGCTTTCGCAGAGGGCTATCTTGAGGCATAGAGCATGGGGAAATGGTCCAAATATGATACAATCTTGATGGGGATGTAGCTCCACCATTTCTCCACCAATTTGCACACTTTTTGGACTCATTTTGATCAGAAATGCAGTGGCTATTCATCAAACAAGCATGTATTCGCCCAAACTTTTGTGCCCATCTTTACCAAGGAAGTTGCTCTCAATTCTCACCCAGCTCTGAACAGGCCATGCTCCACTGCAGAACCACCTTAACACTATTCACTGAGCAGACTCACCAACATGCCCATATTGCATGCGACACCCAGAGACTGTACAATGTATTCCATTATCTTGTGCAGTGCCCAGCTCACAGGATCCCAAGTAATCCCAAAATGGACAAATTTCTGCTGAGCTGAAACTTGACCAGAAATCAGATATATCAAGATATATGTCAGCACTATTGAAATATATACTGAAGTTTTTGTATACATTAATATCAAATTATTTGTTGAAAATTTCCCAATCAGTCCAATATTTGAGTCAAATGAAAGGACAGCTGATTCATGCTGTATCAATTGACTCAAAAATTGAGCTGAATTATGAAGATTCAGCACAAATTAAATATGCCCTGACATACAAAATTTGAAATTTTACTGTTCCTTCCAAGGGGCATCCGGAAACAAAATTTTTTATATCGTCTCTGAAAGTTTTCACACCACCAATGATTATGCTTCAGACCAACTGAAGCATTGTGTGAAATAATTTAATTCAACATATATCGGAAATGTACTTTTTCAGGGTATCATAGAAAATGAATATTTCTTAGGACTTTAGAAGGAAATGAATTCAAACTGAATGAACATTGGAATTTGCATGTGTTCCCGAAATGACTTTCTTTGGATAGGACCTGAAGACATCTGCTTCAGCTGACCCAAAAACATACCAAAGCATTCCATTCCAGGACTGCTGAAGTGGTAGTGGTTACCATTTCAGCATTCATTTCAGGAAGTCATTTGGACAGCTTCGGTAATTTATAGTTTTAGGTCAGCTGAACCTGAATGCTTCAGAACCTGTCCAAAAAATATCATTTTGGATGTTTACAAAAAGTTCAACCTTCAATCAGTCTGAATTTATTTCCTTCTTACAGCTCTTTTCAAAATTATGTGGAATTCAAAAATTTCAAAAAGTTCTGAGGCTGTGCCATGAGAAATTGGAAAGTGGTCCCATGCTCTTCACACTTTCTTTCCACTTTCTTCTTCCTTCGTTCAACCTTCTTCATATGTATCATATCTCAGATGACTTGCATATGCGAGTACCAGTAATGTTCTGGGACCAGAGTGTCTCAGTCAAGAACATCTGCTATTATCTTGGAATAAAGAAATCACTTGCCTATAGAATTCTTGCACAGTACCAAGATCTTGGAAAGCCCAAACCTGCTTTACACTGAAAGGGATCTTCTTTACTCTTGAACAAGATTGACATCCACTTCCTTTCATCTCTTATTGATCTTCATCTTTGCTTATACTTGGATGAAATTCAAGCTGAGCTGGAAAAGTCTTGTAGGATCTATGTATCAATCCCTACACTGGTTTGGGCCCTTCGGAAACTTGACATTTCTCCAAAGACTGTCTCTATTTGTGCACTTGAGTGTAACAATTCCGAACAATCTCTTTATATGCTGCAGATCACTAAGCTGGCCCCAGCCAGATATGCTTGTATTCATTGATGAAGCAGCACATAATGCAAAGACTTCAGCTCAAAAATATGGTTGGGCAAAGCATGGACACCACTGTGTTCAGTGGAGAGTTTTTTCAAGGAGCTTGCAGGTCTATATTGCCCGCAATTACCATTGATGGTATTGTTGCATATGATGTTATACCTGGTTTAGTCACGTCGCGTTAATTCTTCCAATTTCTTGAGCATCATGTTGTATGTTCTCTCCCGCTTCCAATGTAACAATATTCTTACAACTTATGTTTCTAGATGCCATTGACAAATCCTTATCCAGGCCCTCGCAGCATCATTATTGTGGATAATTACAGTATCCATCATGTAGAGGAGGTTAGAGAGCTTGTTGAGGATTGTGGATGTATTTACCTATCTGTTTCTATCCTTGCAAGCTATCTCTATCCTAATTCTTGCATTGTTGCGCTGGTGTGCAAACTTGTTTTCTTACTGCCATACTCTCCTGATCTCAACCCAATTGAACAGGCATTTTCTGCAATCAAGGCATTCCTTCGCCAGAACTGGAATGATATTTCATTGAGTATTGTTGATAGAGCTTGTAGAGTAATTACAGGTTCAAAGGCCTGGGGATTCTTTTGGGCATTAGGATATGTAGTATGATTTCAAGTAACTATAGAAGTGTGTATTAGAGTTACGTTCCTAAATAGGAAGTAGCAGCAGTAAGTCCACACAGGACTTAGTAGTAACAATCACACAGATCGATGGGGGACAACGGTGTTATTACAGGGTGTGATACCTAGGCTTATATACAGTCCTATGTACAAACAATATATCGGGCAAGTGGCTACTGCGTGAACATGTGTGGCTACTGTCCATACGGTAAAGTGGGTACTGCGAGAGAGCAAGTGGATACGGCGAGAGATTGAGTGGAGTCTGCGAGACGATAACAGTGGAGTGCATGGGATGGTGATACAAACAAGTGGAGACTACGAGAAAGCGTTCCATGTATAGTTCGATAGAATTCATATCCATTCATCAGCAAATTCCCGAGCCAAAACACCTCCATTGTTCAGACAGCCTTTGCCTCACAGCCAGATGGCAGCCATCGTGCTTTCAGATGAGAACTGGAGGGCACGTAACACCATGATTGAGTGTGGAAGCAGTCCACAAGATACAAGAAGTTTTAACCGCATTGACTCTTCACCGCCACAGTGGCTAGCCAAGCTTATTGGAAGTTGTCTACAAAACTACACAGAGAATAGAGAATGGGCATGGATGTTTGGGCAACACATGCTTGTTTGATGAATAGCCACTGAAATTCTGGTCAGAATGAGTCTAAATAATTATGCAAATTAGTGGAGAAATGCTTAAGCTACATCCCCATCAAGTTTTTACCACTTTTGGACCATTTCCCTGTGCCCCAGTGGCCAAAATATGCTCAAAAATGGCGAATATATTTGACATTCGCGTTTTGGCTTTCGCAGAGGGCTATCTTGAGGCATAGAGCATGGGGAAATGGTCCAAATATGATACAATCTTGATGGGGATGTAGCTCCACCATTTCTCCCACCAATTTGCACACTTTTTGGACTCATTTTGATCAGAAATGCAGTGGCTATTCATCAAACAAGCATGTATTCGCCCAAACTTTTGTGCCATCTTTAAGCCACATTCTAATCCATCTGTATGTCATCCATCATAATATTCTATCTGGAGTGCATATCCACTGCAATCACATTTCTTGAACCCACACCTTTGAGCATATATACATTCTCTTTGCTTATAGTGAATAATCACTACCTAGTAACTCCCTTCTGTAGAATCTGTGTGCTCCATCAGGGAAGCAGTAATTATTTACTGCTTCCCTTCCATGCACTTTATGTGGGGGAGGTAGTAAATAATTACTACTTCTGCACTCTGGATCAATGGATACCAATTACATTCAATACCAAATATATTATTCCTTTGAATTATTCCTTGGCTTGTGGAACCAGTGTGAGACTAAATAATCATATAAATAATATATTGATGCATTCATAGCACTACTAGTGATACAATGTAGTGAGACTAGTATAACAACTTGTATGTAGGGATCCGCACCATACCGTATACGGTTACACCCGTACAAAATACGGTATATACGGTTGATGGTGGACCTGGAACCGTACCGTAAAAATATTTCAAAAACCTCTTATGGTATGGTACAGGTAGTTATATGGTATAATATGGGTATTACGGTTGTATGGTAATCAAAAAAAAAAATGTATTTAAGCATCTCCAGTAGCTTTTGTTGGAATATCAAAGGTAAATGTGTTCTATCGAACTGTACATGGAACACTTTCTCGTAGTATCCACTTGTTTGTATCACCATCCCATGCACTCCACTGTTATCGTCTCGCAGTACCCACTCAACCGTATGGACAGTAGCCACAGGTGTTCATGCAGTAGCCACTTGCCCAATATGTTGTTTGTACTTAGGACTGTATATAAGCTTAGGTACCATACCCTGTAATAACACCGTCGTCCCCCATCGGTCTGTGTGATCGTTACTACTAAGTCCTGTGTGGACTTACTGCTGCTACTTCCTATTTAGGAACGTAACTCTAATAGGTTATGGGCCCCAGCCTTAACCATTGACGCATCATATTGCCGTAACATTTGTTCATGCCACCCAGGCCAGATCCTCCACCACTATGAACTCGACAGGAGATAAAATCACAACAAGCACCACCACCAGTAACTTGACAATGTTCCATTGCATCGGAACAAGCCAGCTCATTGAGTAGCAAAGCTGTAACACCACAGCAGAGATCAGCACCATTACCTCCCACAGACAACACTGTTTCTTGTAAAGGACACCCACACATCTTTGACATCGACGAATTAGTCGACAGATACAAAAGCTGAACCACTGGAAGGTGGAGCCAGTGCGACAAACAACATTGCCTAAACCAATACGATGTACTTTGGACAGGTAAATTAGCAGATTTTGCGAAACCCATTGCGAAAGAGCAGGAGCAAATCATCAGAAGTCACCTACGACACATCGCCAATGACAATGAAGACGACGACAAAGAAGAGGATACTGAAGCACCTGTTGCTCAGCCTATAGCATCATCCTCACAACAGCATACTCCCGCTCCAACACAATCACCTGCACCAAAACACGAACCAACCCCACCTACACCTCCACAACCATCTCCACAGTGATACACCAATTTTTCGGCTAAGGCTAGAACTGCGCAGAACCAATAATCCTAGGTTCTGTTAGTAACAAAACACAGTCAATAAGAGAACTATAGTGAGCCCAAGCTGATAGTTAAAATCTACCGAGGACCTATTCTACCCAAGAGGTTGCAGAGTAACGGTACGCGCAATGGTACCATACTTAACTTTGTGAATGCGCCTCGATCAAAGTCCTATGCGCGGTATGGTGTAGCGAGGCAAGCTTGTTGGATAACAAGTTGCTGACCGAGGCAGATAAACGAGCCCACATACCAGTTATACTAGGCTAGGTCTTTCGATTGCTTGCCAATGATGACTCCTGGTACTTCCTCCAAGCATAGATGGGAATGCCACTTCGCTGTTCTTTGGCCCTGTTTTCCCAGTTTCCATCTGACGTCTTCTTCTGCTTCTCTTTAGGTAGCCTCCGTCTCCTTGGCCCTCATTGGCCTGACTGCGTTTCCTCTGATGGAATTGATTTCGAAGTGATTTACCTCCGCAGTTATAACAAATGGAGTCCTGACGACTCGTCAATCCTCCGCCGGCTCTGCCTCGGGAAATTCCCCTAGAGGAATTCCACAACTCGCAAACCTCCCTTTTCCCCAAGGGGGGGGGGGGGGGGGGGGGGGTTCCCCTGTTTAACCGGCATAGTTGCCGATTCCCTTCTTGTGATCATGTTGCATTGGATGACATGATCAGCTATCTGCGATGACCCCACGACTAGGGGAATCAATATCAACGATGATATATTCTCAATACCATCATATCCTCTGTCCCTGACACTTCAAAGCTACAAATAAACGCATTGGCTGTTTTCTCCGCTAAATCCGACAAAAGCTCAGTCCTGCAGAGCTCATCTCTACCATTCGTGGCTGAATCAATGGTACACCAAATGCAACATGATCACAAGAAGACTTCGGCAAACTATGCCGGTAACAGGGGAAAAGGAGGTTTGCGAGGGTTGTGGAATTCCTCTAGGGGAAATTCCGCGAGGCAGAGGGCGCGGAGGATTGACGAGTCGTCAGGACTCCATTTGTTATAACTGCGGAGGTAAAGGTCACCCTTCGGAAATCAATGTCCATCAGAGAAACGCATCAGGCCCAATGGAGGCCAAGGAGACGAAGGCTCCCTAAAGAGAAGCAGAAGAAGACGTCAGATGGAAACTGGAGAAACGCAAGAACAGCGAAGTGGCACCCTCATCTATGCTTGAGGAAGTACCAGAGTCATCATGGGCAAGCCAATGCGAAATTCCCACTAAGCATGGGAATCTTGTTTTCGATTTTTTCTGAAATAGCTGATAAATTCGAATTAGCTCTTTCATCGGCCGAGCGATCCAGATGTCAGAAATACAATTCTGATACAATGCAAACATCAAAGTCAACGTCCGCCACCTCTTACACTTAAATGGTGAAGAGGAGGAAGAAGTATACGTCGATGCTTACGCTGGCAGCCAACAGTTACGGAGCAATTTTTTGACTCCCAGAGGCTCTACCCACCATGACGCCACTCCACCGAGGAACTCCAGGAATCAATGGGAAATTCCAACATGAGTCATCCAGGCCGCTAACACGGAAACCTTCACCGGCAACAATCTCCCAGCACACTCCATCTGGAACTCCCAAACATTTGAACAAAAAGATAAGAATGTTAAAGCCTCCCTAACACCCTTCTATGTCCAGACACTCCCCAACACACTCCGTATCACTGGGAAAACTCGATGATGATGGTTACACCCATCCACACTGCAAAATGGTAAAATGACAATCAGAGATCGCCAGGGGAAACTCGTGGGAGTTATCCCAAAGACTAACGGAATAATACCAGATCCCATCACGGGAACACGCTTATTCGACCAAAAGATTGGCAGATTTAGTATCTCTTTAGCGAGGCAGCACTGCATCTTAGGTCATCTCCAATTATC